>BQKZ01000921.1:101720-120861 GCA_036244855.1 Temnopleurus reevesii
AGTTATATTGCCATTGATATACTGGTTTAATCCTCACCTCATCACATCATGGGATTTCTCAAGTTATTGATGTTGGACAATTTCAAGTCCTACCAAGGCAAACAGACAATCGGACCATTCAAGCCATTTGCCGCGATCATCGGTCCAAATGGAGCAGGTACGTACGGTAATTGAGGCATTGTCCTCGCCGACGATTCCCCGGGGCGAGTCTTGGCCAAACCAGAGCCTCGCGAGCTGGAGACTATCTTGAATCATAAATTTCGAAAACAGACTCTCTATTTTGTAGTTTTCTTGTCAATTATCTTGTATAGAATGAGTGAAATCTAAAATGAAATAAAGAAATCTATCGATTTGGCGGTGTTTATAAACAATCTCTGACATTAATTTAAATCTGGATCCGAGCCTTGATAAAAATACTGAGAATAGTTCCATTGGCATTGGGGGCAACACTGAGAACGTCCCAGGCAGAGTGTAATTATTTTGTCCCCACAAAATTTTGCATTAAACGTATTGCTGGGGCAACTTTCATCTTTGCATTTTAAATAGTTCAAACTTCAATGTCAGAAATTGTTTAATACCTCCTCCGAACCGAAGGCGATGGATAGTTTCTGTCTTCTCATTAATTTAATTCTAATTCTGGCATAGCCATAATATATGCTTATTTTTATTTTACCTTTAAGGTAAACGTTAACTATTCATTGTGCGGAAGATAGTGTGAAAAATCTGAAAACTGTATTCATTCAAAATCTGTAAAGTATACCACCACTGCACCAGAGACAGAGTATTGCCTTCAATCTTTTCACTCAATGTTTAACTTTATTTTCTTTTCACAGGAAAGTCCAACTTGATGGATGCTATCAGTTTTGTGCTGGGAGAAAAGACATCCAACCTGCGTGTGAAGCGACTCTCTGAGCTGATCCACGGTGCACCGATAGGCAAACCAGCCTCCAATCGGGCAACTGTCTCGGCTATCTATGCTGAGGAGGATGGATCCGAGACGCAATTTACTCGCATGTATGTATCGTTTTTCTTTGACGGGGGGATCGATTGAAGTTTGAAATTGATCGCAGGTTGCAGTTGATCCGAACACACAAGTCAAAGTTATTGTTTCATGTGTGTCTTCTTAAAAGCGCATACCTTGCCTGAATGGAAATGCACTTTACAAATTAGAACTCGTTTGCAGTTGATTTGCGATTAACTGCAACTTTCAAACAACACCTCTTTGGTCTAATTTTTCATTTCATCATTTATTTCATCATTATTTTCATTGTTTCTTTTTCTTTTTCTGCTTTTCTTTCTTCTTCTTGCAAAGTACTTTTCCTATTCAGGCTTCTACTTTGCCCCTCACTTTTCTCCCATTTACTTTTTCCAGACTTAAAAATGATAACGAGTACTGTGCCAGAATGACTGCACATGGAAAGCCATTTAAATTTCCAATAGTATTTAGCAGGAGAAATGGTTTGTTTATTGACATGGTTCAAGGAATTTTAGAATATGATCCAGTAGGTTTACCTTTAGTCTGCACTCCTCTCAAACATTTACTTTAAAAACCGGAATTTTACTAAGTTTTCATTTGCTTTTATTGTAGATAGATAAGTACAACACAATTTCTCATTATTATAGCTTATTTTACTAATTTTACCACCATGACCATCACTGATCATGTTTATTTTCTCTCTTTACTCAGAATCATGGGAGCTTCGTCCGAGTACAGGATTGACAACAAGGTTGTGAGTGCGGCACAGTACGCTGAGGCGTTGGAGAAGATTGGGATCCTCGTCAAAGCAAGGAACTTCCTTGTCTTCCAGGTTAGGAATGGAGAGTTTTCTATTTCGTACATTATCTGGGGTTTATATGGGGTGGCCCAAGTAGAGTGTTGGCTCTATGAGGTTATCTTCAATTATTTTATCCAAAAATGCCTTGTTGGTATGTCATCAACAGAGAAGAAGACTGATACATCTAAGTTAGGTTGTAAGGAGAAAGCATTAGTTTTTCAGATTACAGATTTTACCCAAAAATGGAAATGCCTATTAATATCCAACCTCCTTCTTGTTTATAGGGTGCTGTTGAATCCATCGCCATGAAGAACCCCAAAGAGCGTACCGCCCTCTTTGAGGAGATCAGCCGTTCTGGTGAATTGCGTGAGGAGTACGAACAGAAGAAGGCTAACATGATCAAAGCCGAGGAAGACACCCAGTTCAACTACCATAAGAAGAAGGGTATCGCTGCTGAACGCAAGGAAGCTAAGCTTGAAAAGGAGGAGGCAGAGAGGTATCAGAAGCTCAAGGAAGAACTGGTATGGTTATGAAATATTTTGCACTTTATACAATCTCAGAAATATTTGATTTACATGATCATAGGGATGAACTTACATTTGACATGGATTTGCGAGAAGGAGGATAAATAAGTTTACCAACTGTGTTTGTTTTGCATGAAGTTTTGTCAATTACTGGAATTCTGATACAAAACGGAAGGAATTGGCTCAGTGACAGTCAACAGCCTCATTAACTGGAATATTGTATACATTGGAAGAAGCCATTACCTTACTTGTAAGCCTAAGTAAGTTTATGAAAAAGTCGACAGTGATGTGTTAGCTGTAACACACTTTCAATCTGTTTTTACTTTTTATCTTTTTATCAGCATAGTTATATACATCAAAAGAATGTTCTCCATTATCATAATTCATAATTGGGAATCTATTATCAAGTAATATCTAGTACAGTATTCAAAGTGTCAAATAAAACTTTTGTTTAATAATTGTTGTGTGTTGAAATCCAATAATATAATAATGATGAAATAATAATACATCAATGTATAGCGCACTATCCGTCATTATTAGATGCTCAAGGCGCTCAGAACAAATTATGTATTATACTAAAAATGAGACCAATCACCTGATAACTAAATTCACTTTATTTCTTTGTGTTATACCACCAGTGTGACAAGCAGCTTGAGTTCCAGCTGTTCAAACTCTACCACAACGAGAATGACATCAAACGACTGTCGGATGAACTTGGAGGCAGGAACGGAGAACTGAAGAAGGCCGTGGAGAAGAGAGAAGGTGTGGAAGAGCGCATCAGAGGAAAGAAGAAGGAACTTGGGCAGCTGACGAGAGAGCTTGCTGCCATTGAGAAAGACACTAGGGAAAAGGTAAGTGTTTGTTCAATTCAGTTCAGACTTTATTTCTATCATCAATCGTCAAAAAATTAATCAAATACAATGATGGTATTTACAATGTAAAAAAAACATGTTCAATAAATTGTTTGCATTTTGATGAAAATAGGAAAAGGGTGAGTACTAAAAAGTTTAAAACTTGTAACACGTAGAACCCTTAAAAAGATAGCATACACATTTGACCAAGAGCTTCAAATATTTTGGATGAGCGTGATTGGTTACGAACATTAAGCAGGAAAATATTTGCCTGAACTTCTCTATTTTCCTTCCATATAAAACTGTGGTAGAATAATTAATCTGGAAAAACAAATGGACAATTTGATGACAAAAGGACAATCTTTAAAGTTTTGATATGATTATGGTTTTTATTTATTATCTTGATCATTATCATCGCCAACATCATCATCAACATCATCGTCACCATCAACATCATTATCTATAATCAACAGTATAATCCTAATCATCATCATCATCGGACAGTTTACACTATTTATTTTGTTTTCCTTGTTTGTGCAGGAAGTAGAGCTGAATAAGAAGAAGCCCCAGTTCATCAAGGCCAAAGAGAACACCAGTCATATGAACAAGAAGCTGGAAAATGCCAAGTGAGTACGGTCATTTTACAAATACTAACTGATTATGAGATGAAAAAATGTTGAGGACATATCATACATGGCACTTACACCTTGTCTCCGTTGATCCGATTTGTATAGTGCTATCAGATTTGTCTGTATGGCCATGCATTTTCTGACAGTATTTATACTAGACCCCAATTTTTCATTTGTTAATCAGTAATTATTATCAGTCTTTCTTAATTATTTGATACATTACTTCATGTAGTTATCGCAATGTACAAGATCCCTTCAGTTTGTGAGCTAACCCAAAATGCTGGCATTACGATGAACAGAGTACATTTCTAAGATATCGTCAGTGATTTTATAGACCAGCATTCTAACATCCAATTGCTGCATGACAAAAAAAGAAACCCCAGCATTGCAAACACATTTTACTGTCAAAATACTTATTGCTTTATTACCACTTCTCGAATCAGTGTCATTTTAATTCCGTCAGTTTTGTGCAAAATCCCTATGTTTGTGTGCCAAGAGAACAAACAATATGATTGTTTTAGTCTTCTATATTAATAAAGGATTCACTTTATGAAATTGCTCCCAATCTCGTTTGGGTGATGATGGAGATTTTTTCCGAATAATTTGAGGATAAGGATTAGGTTTTAGGTGAGTGTTGAAGTTTTGAAGAGGGTTTTTCACCAGACCAATTGATACCAGAGCAAATGTCAGAGAACAATTCTTTTTTCTTATACAGAAAATCTCTAAAGTCAGCCAAGAAAGCCCATGAAAAGCACATGGCTGATATTAAGGAGCTTGAAGAGGAGTTGGATGCTGTAGAGAGAAAGAGACAGGATTATGAGGAGAGGCTAGAGGAGGAAAGTCAGAGTCAGGGAAAAGACATGACTCTGGAGACATCGCAGGTGTGTATACAGTTTGACTTGCCAATTATTTAATGGCTGTTGCAGTCGATTGGCACTCTCCAATATTTTTTTTTTTGCATTTACACCTTCTCAATCGTATAGGCACTGAACCAATCAGAATTGTGATTAATATTCATTTTCAGTCAATAGCAACTTTTCTGCAACATCCACTTACATAGCATATTATTGATTGAGGGATTTGCATTGGTGAATTTCAAATCTATGTAAAATCAGCATGTGGATGATAAAAGCTAATAGACCACAATGAATAATGTTTGTTCTCAGGATTTACGTTTCCTCCTGAGCAGAAGACATACATTGTTGGTCTGATTCTGTCAGGGTTTAAATCTTTGGCCTGCCATTCATGATGCTGATGCTTAAATAGTATTGAATATTGGAACCAGCTCTAAGTTGAGAAAAAGAAGCAAACTTTCAGAGATAATGCAACGATTCATATTAAGGGAGATAGGATTAGAGAGGTCAGACTGTAATTTGTAAATCTATGTCTTTCTCAATTGAAAGGTTGAGGAGTACCACCCCTTGAAGAAGGAGGCTGTTATAAGAGCAGTTCAGTTCATGTCTTGTCACTAGAGATGGGCTATTGACCTTATCATGCATGTAAATGTAAATTGTTATTAGCTGTTAGTGTCTATTATCAAATGCTTGATGAAATAAACTGTGTCTTGTGGATTGAAAGGTTGAGGAGTACCACTCCCTGAAGAAGGAGGCCGGTATGAGGGCAGCCCAGCTCTTGCAGGAGCTCGAGAAGCTGAACNGAGAACACCAGTCATATGAACAAGAAGCTGGAAAATGCCAAGTAAGTACATTGACCGTATATGAAATTAATGAACTTTGAGAACAGATCAGTCATGACACCTTACTGTCAAGTTTTTCCAAAATTTGATTTCTGTGGTCTGAACATAGTTTACAAAGTGACCACCTATTATTTGACACAATTGACCGACCTCAGTTTATTTACTCATTTTTTTGTAAACATTCCTCTCGAATTGTGTGACACATGTTTCTTGTTGATTTCATTATGTAACACAAGTTATGTAGAGTTTGTAACCTAACCAAATTTTCCCTGTCATCATGATGACCAGACTACATATCTAGTGATTTTACGAACCCAAATTCGAACATGAAAGGTTAGGTTAGACTGAAGTTTAGCTTACTATGTAGGCGTCCTTTGGAGCCAGTTTCATGGTACCATATTATTTAAGTGGAAGGCTTCACAGTGCAACAAGTTATCTATCTTGGAAGTGTGGATGGTCGTTAAAGGACCTACCTGCACTCAATATTTCAATGAGAATGTTCTCATCATCTTTAGGAGAATAAGTTATGAGATGATGAGAACATGCTCATCAAACTTTTGAGAGTAGTCCTTTTCAGGGCCACTCACATTTCCAAGAAAGATAACTTGTTGCACCATGAAGCCTTCTACTCATTATTCATCCACGAGTGAAACCATCAAGCAATATTATTTATTATCCAGAAAATCTCTGAAGTCAGCTAAGAAGGCTCATGAGAAGCACATGGCTGACATAAAGGAGCTCGAGGAGGAATTAGATGCTGTGGAGAGGAAGAGACAGGATTATGAGGAGAGGCTGGAGGAAGAGAGTCAGAGTCAGGGAAAAGATATGACTTTGGAGACATCACAGGTATGTATACAGTTTCACTTGCCATTTGTTGTCAGGCTGTTCCAGTTGATTGACACTCTCCAATTAATTTTAGCATTCACATAGGGGGTGTTGTTCAAAAGTTGCAGTTGATCTGAACGTGCCAATCAAATTCATTTTTCCATGCACGTCTTGTTAAATGCGCATACCATGCGCAAATGAAAATGTGCGTTATAATTTAAAAAGTTGCGGTTGATTTGCAGTTGATTTTGAGCAACACCCCCTAATAGTCTTGTTGACTTAGGAATTCGCATTGGCAAATGTCATATTTGCTTCACACGTTGAAAAAAGATTATCCGTGCTTCAGGGGAATGCCGGGATGTGAGATCAACAAAAATCTATATGAAATCATATTATGCCATGAACATGTGGATACTCAGTCATTTTTCTGCCTCATGACACATTCTTCAGTACCACTAGACCATATTGAATAAGGTTTGCTATCTGTAAGCACCATGCATTTACTTTCTATCCACTCCTTCAACACTTTGGAGCCAGTGACAAGAAGACGGAAGCTTGCAATTTTCAAGTTTTTGGTCTGATTTAGTCTGGGTTTGAATCCTTGACCCACCATTCATGATGCTAATGCACAGACTGATCATTATGACCGGCTCTTCTCTGAGTAAAAGAGGCAAATTTGCAGAGAAATTCATCCAGGGGCCTGTAACATTAAGATTTCCAATCAATCGTACAATTGATATTAATTGCAAGCCTGTGGGAAATCATGTACTACAGTTTGCAATTGATCGCAAAAGTTACTGTATCTCTGTTATGTTATGGTTCCCAGATAATGCAGCAATTCATATGATGGGAGATAGGATTAGAGAGGTCAGACTGCATTGCATTTGTATGTCTTTCTTTATTGAAGATTGAGGAGTACCACTCCCTGAAGAAGGAGGCGGGTATAAGAGCAGTTCAGTTCATGTCTTGTCACTAGAGATGGGCTATTGACCTTATCATGCATGTAAATGTAAATTGTTATTAGCTGTTAGTGTCTATTATCAAATGCTTGATGAAATAAACTGTGTCTTGTGGATTGAAAGGTTGAGGAGTACCACTCCCTGAAGAAGGAGGCCGGTATGAGAGCAGCCCAGCTCCTGCAGGAGCTTGAGAAGCTGAACCGAGATCAGAAGTCCGACCAGGATCGGCTGGAGAGTGAACGCACACGCAAGTCTGAGATCCAAGCCAAGATCAAACAAAAAGAACATGAAAGGTGAGGATTTTTACCAAATTTTTAGTTGATGTTGCATTATAGTTTATCCAGATCTCCCAACCATTGGGAATTTTAGGAAAGCATATGATTTCTTTATTATATTTAGAGAGTTTTAAGGCCATTCAAAAGAGTTTTCAAATTTTTGTTAATAATTCTATGACACAATCCTGTGGGAAACATGGTTTAATTCCTCTTTTTCTGTGATACGGGTTGAGAGGTCTCGTTATCAACAAGACCTCCCTCTTAATATAGAAATCATGGGAACGAGAGAAAAAAAATATCTTACTTTTTTCCTGCCAGGGAATAGTAAGGGTATTGGTAAAAATCCCCAAATCAGGAAGTCGCAGGAAATGTTGATTTGGGATTGAATAGTTGGTAACTAGGTACATCTGCTAATTGAGTGAATAACTTTGTCCATTGTTACATAAATTTCTATTAAAAAGCACTATGTTTTATGTAATTAAGCATTCTATTGAACATAAATCACTGATTGAAATTTGTGTACATTCGTGATGCCTGTGCTCACTAAATTTGTTTTGAATTTTTTGTTTGCAAATATTTCCTGCAATATGTAATGTTTAATAAAAACAGCACTGAAATGTTGAGAATTGCCTGACAGGCATGTTTACATACTTGTAACAGAATGAAAATTGTATTGTATTATTTTTCATTATTTATTGATAATTTCAATATTTCTTATTTTTTCTTTCAGGGAGGAAAACCAGAGACGTCTTGAAAAGCTGAACGAATACATCAGGTAAGATTTTTTTTTCATATTACATCGATCTTGTTAAGATTATAAAAAGACAATCAGATAGCCCAAATAATGTAACAACCACTAGATTTGTTCTTGCAGGCTATTGTGCTTTCTTGGTAAGATAAAAATTAATTGCGACCACTGACTCCAAATGCTCGTTCAGCGACTAATCAATTTTATGTATAGACTTTATATATTCAGCAATAACAAACCATTTACAGATCATCAAAGCGACGTGAGTGTCAAATGCAATTTGAAGGCAATATTTTTAAAAAAAATTCTCTTCTCCTAAATTTTCTGTCTTAATCATCATTGCACATATTTTATCCTCTCCAAATTCCTCACTTTACAGGGCTAACGAGGCGAACATTGCCGAGCAGACCCGCCTCCGTGAGAGTCTGGAAGAGGAGGTGATGGGCGCATCGAGCAGAATGCAGGAGATAGAGACGGAGATGACTTCAATCGTTGAGCAGCTGGGAGAAGCCAAAGTGGACAAGCATGAGAGCGCTCGCCATCACAAGAAGGCTGAACTCATTGACAATCTCAAGAGGCTCTTCAATGGTGTGGTAAGTAAACACAAAGCAGCCAAGTCTTGATGAATTCTGACAAATAATACAAACTGTTAGTAAGTTACTGAGGAAAGTTGCGGTGGAAATTGGTAACTAACAAAACTCTGAATATGTTCCTTTCTGGTTACTTTCAGTATGGAAGTGATTGTGCAAAGTGTAAACAACGCAATCTGAATTTGTGATTTGAAACAACTGTAAAGCCACGTATTGAATGTTTGTAATGAATTAAAAGGAAAAAAACAATCTTGTGACATCATTTTTGGCCTCGATTAGAATCGATTTAAAGCTATGACAATCCCTGGATTTGTCACGCTGACATGAATTCTTCTACATTTCCTCATAGTATGGGCGTCTGATCGACCTCTGCGAACCTAGCCAGAAGAAATATCAGATCGCGATCACCAAGGTGCTAGGGAAGAACATGGATGCCATCATTGTCGACTCCGAGAAGACGGCTAGGGATTGTATTCAGTATATGAAGGAACAACGCTCAGACCCAGAGACTTTCTTGCCCCTGGATTTCATTGAGGTCAAGCCCATCAATGAGAAACTAAGGTAAAGAAAAGTTCCATTTACACCAGAGTGCTCCATTTGTAGTATTTCACGAAGCTGTTCTGTAGCGAAGAGTCTCTTGAAGAATGATTTTGATTAGTTCTTATGCAATTATTTTTTTGGCATCAGGAAATGACAAAAATATACTGTATTCATTCATTCATTTGTTGATGAGTTTGATTTATGTACTTTGAAGTCATTAATGAAGAGATAATGAGAATGTATTTCATCAAAAAGTAAAAATATTTGTAACAAATTTAAAAATTCAGGTAGCACAATATGAAGGGTAACTTTAAAAACAACAGAAAAATGAAATAAAACACAAATAAAAAAAAAAAATTCAGCTGTGTTCTAAAGAAAAAGGTATCAAAATGATCATTATGTCTGTTTAAATTTTCCTTTATCATCTTCAGAGAGATCCGTGACCCGCGAGGCGTCAAGCTTGTAATCGATGTGATGCGATACGACCCACCCAACGTGAAGAAGGCTCTGATGTACGCCTGCGGTAACTCGTTGGTATGCGAGACCGTCGAGGATGCTCGTCAGATTGCCTTTGGACGCCATGAGAGGCACAAGGCGGTTGCGCTGGATGGGACCATGTTCCAGAAGTCTGGAATCATCTCTGGTGGTGCGAGGTGAGTGAAGACCTTTTTTGTAGATTATATTTCAGTCTTGTAGGAAGCGCTTATCTTGCGCGTGAAACCCCGGTTGCATAGGACCCCGCAAGCAACACGATTCACCCCGACTCGTTGTTCTGAGGCAGTTAACTGTGAATTAACAAAGAGTTAGGGTGAATTGTGTTGCTTCCGGGGTCCTATGTGACAGGGGCTTTACAAAACAGAATTCACCAATTTCCATAGTCATTGGCCAATACCAGAGCCATCTCTGTACAAGTTTGCAGAACCATTAGTGTACCACAGGTGATCCATGGTAGTATACTTACTGTTTATGATCTGAATGAAAATGAGGAAATCGGTCTTCTCACTATGTGCAATTGAAAAATGTTGCAACATTTCAACGCTACTGATAGACTTTATCAGGCTATGAGCATATCTCCATCCGTGTAGATGTTCTGTAACCTCAATAGGTGCTCGCAGGTTTTACACTCGTTGTTTGATGAGCACTTTCAGTATTTGGCAGTCAAAATTACATCTTCACGTTTCGGAATAACATGTCGCTTTTTTTCATGAATTCTTTACAATGGTGAACCTTTCCAATCCATAATTTTTATCATCTAAATTACAGTGATTTGAAAGCCAAAGCTAGACGTTGGGATGAAAAATCTCTGAATAACCTCAAGCAGCGAAAAACGGAGCTGACGGACAGTCTCAAGGAGCTTCAGAAGACCAAGCGTAAGGAGTCCGAGCTCAACAACATCCGCTCACAGATCAACGGCCAGGAGACCAGGCTAAAATACTCCATCAATGATCGAGATAACACTGTGAGTAGAAGTGTGGAGAGAGAGAGAAAGAAAGAGGGGTAGAGAAAGCAAGGAAATGCACACTGTAGTCATTCATTCATTCATTCATTCATTTCATTTACTCACGGTACTAACATCAGCCAAAGGCTGTTTTTCAGTTAGTCTGTGTAAGTTAAAATCAACACAAAAATTTCCAATATTACAGGTCAGTATTATAACAACAACATTTAATAATAACATTTATTATTGACATCAGCGTAAATGTTATTACATGAGATCATCAATGTTAATAGGACAAAACACAAGTCAAAAAGCATTTCACAAAAATGTTTTAAGATTTATAGAATCAATGATGTATTTTTTAATGAAATCACCATTGTGTTGTTTTGAATGGTATTTCAACATATAGGTGGTTAAATGTTAATTATTTGCATGGGATTGTCTTCATCAGCACTATTTTTTTTTTAATCTAGCATAACATTAAACTTCATGAAGAATAATGATTTGTGTTCTTTTCTTATGTTCTTAACAGCAAAAGAAAATCCTTGCCAACAATGACAAAGCTATCCAGAAGCTGATGCGTGACCTTGAGGGCTTTGATGTAAGTATTCATACAATTCATCGCAAAATTCTGTATTATTCAGTTGCAATGACATTTCCATTATCAATATCAAAACCCCATTTGTAAACAAAAGCTGAGGGATTTAAATTATTATTTCAAATGTTCTATCATTCCTGATAGCATTCTGTCACTACTTTTATTTTTCAGCCACACGTCATGAGGTCCCACAGAGCATATCTTTCAATTTACCACGTTTATCAATTTCTCAAAGATCAGCAGGTCTACATTAGAATATGTTGTTAGATTTTTCTTCCCCAACAATTTTTTTCAGCCTCTCAAGAGTGCTATCAAAAAGCAGACCCCGACCCCTCCTCCTCCCTAATTAGCTAATAGTGGTCATTCTCTAAAGGGTTGGCAGGTCTACATTCTGGTAATTAATTTTTTTTTTTGCCTTACACATATTTCTATCAAAGAATAGTCCTCCTATTCAGCTAACAGTGGTCAATCTAAAAAGGCAGGTCTACATTCTGAGATGTTAAATTTTTCTTCTCTCTGTTTGATTATTTACAGCCTCGCATGAGTGCTATAGAGGAGCAGATTTCCCAGCGTGCCGAGCTGATCAAGGCCAAGACCACATCCATGAACCGCGTCGAGGATGAGGTCTTCGGCGACTTCTGTGCGCAGATCGGCGTGGCCAACATCCGGCAATACGAGGAGAAGGAGCTTCGTGCCCAACAGGAGAGGGCCAAGAAGAGACTGGAGTTTGAGAATCAGAAATCTCGCATTGCTAACCAGCTGGAGTATGAGAGGTCGAGGGATACAGAAGGTAGGTTTGGGAAAAGATGTTGTGCAGTTGGGATGTTGATTACAAGTTCAAATTGATGGGCCATTCACCAATCAATTTTGTGGTTGCATGTGCTTCTTTTTTAATGTGCAGGCTGCCATCCTATCAAAATGCATATTTTTTATTTGGAATACATTGGTAAGATAGATATATACATAGATAGTAGATGAATAGCTTGATGAAGGATTGTAATTTTCCGAAAAAAAACTTCTATTTGATGAGCCCAAATTGCATATGTTTATAAGTGTTTAAAAGATAATTAAACATTATGCTATGTGATTATACTGTGTTGTAAAGAGAATGTTTGTCAGATAATATAAGTTTTCATTCATTTCCATTTTTTCTTATACAGCCAATGTGACCAAATGGAAGAAGGATGTCGCCAAAGATGAAAAAGATTTAGAAAAACTTAAGAAGGAAGAAGCCAAACAGATGAAGGTGAGCATTGAAAAAAATTGTTTTTCTTTTTGAACGACTTGTATCGTTGATATGAAATGTTTACCTTAGCAGTTTAAAGTTTACATAAAGAATATATTTGACTTTTATGAACATTTTGACCTTAGGCTGAGGGATTTCTATTCAAGACGGTTTTTGTTCTTTGTCACCCATGCAGATGAGAATTGTCAGGGTTATAAAAAAGACTCTTTATGTTTTCTTTATTTGTTGTTTGTTTGTGTACAAGATAATGGGCGGATGATTTTGCACCAAATCTCCAGGGAGAGTTCTGATATTGACTGGGAAGAATTAGTAAGATTTCAGCAATTATGCATAAACCCAAGCATATTTGCTGTAACCTTTTAATTTTCATCATGTAGTACAATATTGTAACTACTCTGTAGTGTTAAGACAGATCTGCTTTCTTCAGTGGACCATTTAGTTTTTGTTTTGTTTTCCTTTCTTTCTGGAAATCAGACTGTGTCATCATATTCATCATCATTTACTTTCATTGATAAATTCTAGATCATTGATGATGAGACAGAGGCAATGACAAAACTCAAGTTCTCCAAGACGACCAAGAAATCTCAGATTGATGATAAGAATTCGGAAGTGGAAGACATCCGTAAGCAGCTCATCTCTTGCAACAAGGAAATTACAGGTGCGTATTATCCCAGAGATTCTAATAGAAATGTAAACAATTTGTGGCGAATGGTTAAGCCTTGCATCTGGTAATCAGAAGGTTGTGGGTTTGGAATTTGGAATTTATTCATTTGAACGTCATCGACATATACAGCCAACATTTTGTTCTGATTACAATTTTGTCATATACATTGTGTTATGTCAAACAAATTATACAAAATAAAGAAAATATGAATGATTTGATTACAATAATGAAACAATTATATGTTAAATAAAATAAATATTTGACAACAAAACAAAATACATAATCATTTTCTAAGCAAGGAATCATTACGAACCCATGCATATTCTAAACAAACGCAAACTTATAGATTTTATACAATAAGTACAATAAATATACAAAGACATAGATGGATATATTTTTGAAAGAAAGGATCGTAATGCCACTGGTGGAGGAGTTGGATCCCTAGTACAGAACTTATTTTCATCAGCCAAAATTTACCAACACCATGATGCAAATTGAAATTGATGCACATGATAGTGAAGTGCCATCAAACGTCAAGTAAAATTTTGCTAAAAGCAAATAATTTTATGCCAAAAATTTGCTTTCAAATCTAAATAGTATGAAACAGAGTATCATGAATACATTGCAAAAAAAAAACACCTGTATGACAAACAAATGAATTTTGGTGAAGCAATTACCTAAAATGTGTCAAAAATCTTCACATGAGACTGAAGGTTATTTTCTTTTTTGACAAAGAACACCTTTTCAAAATTTCAGAATTTTTGTGGACACCTTTATAACTCTATTCAGATCTAATAAATAACCTTGCATATGCCTGATATTCAACAAAATTTCAAAATTTTCATGAGCTCATGAAAATAATGTTATGGTCTTGAAATGTGTGTAAGGTACATAAACATCGTGTATAGTTTACATTTTTAGATCTTTACCAAAACTGTGTTTGGGTTGTAATGACATAGTATATAATATATGAACAAACAAAGTAATAATCCCCTTCCTCCTGTCTTCTCAATGTCTAGCTATCCAGAAGCAGATTACAGCAACGGAGACAAAGCTTAAATAATAGCAAGCAGAACATCACAGGGCCTGCTTTAGCAGATATCACTGAATTCTACCAATAAGACACAAAATTCATGAAAACACAAAGTAATATGCCTTTTTCATTTTTCTTCTCAATACCTAGCTATCCAGAAACAAATCACAGCGACAGAGACTAAGCTTGAGCACAAGAGCTGACCGTCACAGTCATCTCAAAACCTGCTTGGGCAGATATCACTGGAGTTGTACCATTAACACGCAATATAATTCACTAAACACAAGTAGTAATCACTTACCTCCTTTCTGCTCAATGCCTTGCTATCCAGAAGCAGATCATTGCCACAAAGAAAAAACTAGAGCAGAAGAAAACAGATTGTCACAATCAAATTAGGGCCTGCTTGAGCAGAAATCACCAAAGTTCCACCAATAAGACACAATTAAATTCATGAAAACACAACGTAATAATCTTCCTTCTCCATTCTTATCAATGTGAACCTAGATCTAGAAGCAGGTCACAGCAACAGAGACAAGGCTAGAACAGAAGAAAGCCGACCGTCACTGAAATTCTACATATAAGACACAATAAAATTCATGAAAACACAAAGTAATGATCACTTCCCATCTTTCTTCTCAATACCCAGCTATCCAGAAGCAAATCACAGCGACAGAGACAAAGCTAGAACAGAAGAAAGCAGATCGTCACAGTC
The DNA here is from genome assembly GCA_036244855.1 of Temnopleurus reevesii. NCBI lineage: Eukaryota > Metazoa > Echinodermata > Echinoidea > Temnopleuroida > Temnopleuridae > Temnopleurus > Temnopleurus reevesii. The sequence goes on from BQKZ01000921.1 coordinate 116,824, forward strand.
ATCTCAAAGCATGCAAGATGGAGGATATCAAGCTACCTATGAAGAGAGGCAACATGGATGACATCTCTGAAGAGACAGAGGTAAAAGGATTTTTTTTTTATTGCTAGAGATTATTCATGTCTCTTATGTGGTCAATTAGAAAATGAGTGATTACTCCTGTAATGCTTTTTGTAACAGAGATTGCTTTGATTAGGTTTTCGTGTATTCAACTGAGTAATTTGTTGAAAAGAAATGTTAAGATATAATTTGGAAGGTTTTATTAACTGGCATTAACACAGAGAGTGCTGCATCGACATAAAGAAACCGTCAACACAGTTTCAAGTATGTTGACATATTTTCAATGGTTGCTTAAATCTGATGACTGTGGTGACCATGATAAATCTGCTCAAGAATATTTGTGAGATAAGGAATCAGAATGTTGATAGCCAAACAGCTGAACTAAATGGAAGCTTGAGAAAGAAAGCATCAACAAAGACCTTTTGTCGGTCAGTCATTTTGGAAGTAAACCCTGAATTCTCCTGAGCATAATTCTGATCAATATGACAGATTGGTAGGTGAATAAGACAAATTATTTACGATAACGTCTTCAATTTACTCATCAGCCAAGTGGTAGCCAGCGCGATGGTGATGATGAGATGGAGAGCATGACTGGCGCTGATAGTATGAGCAGCCAAGGAGCCAAGTCTATCTACGCTCGGGAAGCCAACATCATCATCAACTATCGTAGACTTAGTCACAGTCTCAGAGAGGTTAGTCAAAATTATTTGGCCATGTTACTTCATATTTTAATCTGGAGCTGGGGAAAAAAGAATACAGATGCATATTTAACTTCTCCATTGCGCAAAAGCTTGCCAAAGTCCACCGTCAACCCCCTCCCAAATATGTCTGCTAAAGACCAGGGCCCGAATTCTGAAAACTGTGTTATCTCCTATGTTAGCTAATATATGTTAATTGTCATAACAATCAAAATTACAACGCGTCATTGGTTAATATTTGCGCACTTTTGACTGAGATTGCGCAAGGTGGGTGGAACTTCTGCGCACCCACCAATGAGAGCGTGCAATTAGGCGTTGTTATGACAGTTAACACAGTTTTTCTTAACACATAAGATAACACAGTTTTCAGAATACGGCCCCTGATTACTCCGCACTGTCTTGTGTAGAGTGATTTTGAGTACCTTTAATGATTACAGCTACTGCAAATATATTGTGTAGTAATTATTGTATTTTTTTATTCAGAACTCATAAAAACTCAGAAATTAAAGCTTTAGTAATAAGTAGATCATTGTATGTTTAGACAAAGAAAGATATGAAGCGATTCACATTCATAAAATGAGATTTAAGATGGATGGCATATTTGTTTATGTATGGGACTGTTGTAGAGCAACTATACAATTAATTTATTTAAACTTGCAGCTTGATGGGAGTGAGATCAAGGAGGAGGCTGATAAGTTAGCATCAGGGATGTCCAGCATGGAAGCTACACTGCAGAGGATAGCTGCACCTAACATGAAGGCCATGGAAAAGTATGTATATTTACCTCTGTATATTAATGATACAGGAAATTCCCTTTGGTATTGAATAATGAAGATGAATGTAGATATAAGATGGTTGGAACTAATGCCTGTAGTGAATCTAATGTGCCCGATTAAGAAACAATTTTTTTACTGCAAAGTTCAAAAGCATACTCATTTGTAACCTTATGGAGGCGACAAGCTTCTATAGAAGCCTATATGAGGCTATCACAAATGAGTTTGGCTATTTTACAGAATCAAGAACAAAATTCAATTATCAGAATGAGAAAAGTATGGCCTTTCCTTGATACATTAGATTAAAATCCATGAAACTACCAAATAAGATAAATAAGTTTTGAGTAAGAAGATGCAACCAAATTTCCTGATACCCAGCAACAATGGGCAGCACTCAAATGATTAATTGCCATTTGTTTTTTTCCATAGGAAATACCCTGTGAGACCAGTGTTCACTTGTGTACATGGCAACACCTATTTCTTCATAACTCTTTATTTTGCTCATTGCTATATTATGGATGTGTAGTGTCAATCATGAAAGAAATTTACAACTTTCTTTTTTTATCATATTTTTTGTTACAATTTTTATATTTTTGTCACTTCCAGACTGGATGGTGTGAAAGAGCGATTCCAATCGACCACCGAGGATTTTGAGGCAGCTCGTAAGAGGGCCAAGAAAGCAAAGCAGGCTTTTGAGGTCGTACGCAGGGAGAGATACGAGAGGTTCAATACCTGCTTTGAGCACATCTCAAATAGGATTGATGACATCTATAAGGTAGGAGCAATTTCATATTTCTTGTTTGGTTGTTCAATTAGTGGCTATGTCATGTGCTGTTGATGGAAAGGGATCCTGAAGTTTGCACACCATGGAACGTGATACAGGCATTTAGCTGGAAAGTGATTGAATTGAATGGAATTAGATTTGATTGAATTGAATTGAATTGAATTGAATTGAATTGAATTGAATTGGAGTAGATAGAAATGAATTGAATGGAATTGAATTGAATTGTATTGGATTGAATTGGTTTGGATCGGATTGGATTGAATTGAATTGAATTGAATTGAATTGAATTGAATTGAATTGAATTGGATTGAATTGAATTGAATTGGATTGAATTGAATTGAATTGGATTGGATTGAATTGAATTGAATTAAATATTGAATTGAATGGGATTGGATTGGATTGGATTGGGTTGAATTGAATTCAATTGAATTGAATTCAATTGAATTGAATTGAATTGAATTGAATTGAACTGAATTGGATTGAATTATATTGAATTGAATGGAATTGGATTGAATTGCATTGGATTGGATTGGATTGGATTGCATTGCATTGTATTGAATCGGATTGAATTGATTTGTATTAATTTGTATTGAATTGAATTGAAGTGAATTGAATTGAGATTATTCAAACCAGTCAGAACAGGAATGCACAGTATAGATATTGCAAGCAGGTAACGAGATAAATACCTGAAAATGACAAGCTTGGGACCCCAAAGAAGCATAGCTTCTAATCAGGGGCCCCTGCTAGAACTAATATTGTTACAATCAAATGTCGAGCAATTATGGATTGAAATTTATTTAGCACTTCATTAAAAAGAAATATACAAAATTACAAATCACAACAATAGAAATTACATAGAAATATTAAATGATTGGATCATCGATAAAGTTGAAAAAATTATAGGGTTATGATCCTTATAATTAAATACACATTAAATAATAATATTGCGGATTTATATAGCGCCTTTTCGGTCAGTATTGACTGGTTAAAGCGCTTCCGATATTATTACCCGGTCACTGGATGGCAATTCAAGCCTTAGCATCTAGGCAGTCAAATAGGCGCTCACATCATATCAGATAATGTGCTGCTGTCTCCTACCGGTCCCCAAGCACACCTGGGTAGAGTGCAGCTTCGTGGATAAATTTCTTGCTGAAGGAAATTAACGCCACGGGTGGGATTCGAACCTACGACCCTCTGGTTGAAAGGCGAGAGTCATGACCACTACATCAACTATGATATTTTGGATAAAAGGACAAAACCTAAATCCTTTCCATTCAGGTGGATTTCTAAATGGGCCCCATTTTATGATTGATTTACATTTTAACTTTTGGGGGAAATAAAGTAAAAGGAAAATGCAAATATGATACTTGTAGAGTTATGCATTTTTTTTTCACATTTTGTGCCCATTCACTCAATATTACTATACATCCTGATTGATAGCTTTGTTTGACTACAATGCTGTTCATTACCATTCAAACCAATGCTAATATTTTAATAATGAAACTCACAATTTAGTCTGTTCTCACTGTGGGTGTGAATTTGTAAAGTGATATTGGGTTGTGATGATGATGATGATGATGATGATGATGATGATGATGATGATGATGATGATTATGATGATGATGACTATGATGATGATGATGATGATGATGATGATGATGATGATGATGTTGATGTTGATGATGATGATGATGATGATGATGATGATGATGATGTTGATGATGAT
>BQKZ01000922.1:11584-35080 GCA_036244855.1 Temnopleurus reevesii
GTGTGACATAATAGTTATGTTGACAGTCTTTTGCCCAGTGTTGTGAAAACTTATTCCAAATGTTTTAAGAGTGAATGCTGTCCTCATGTCATGGAACTGGCAAATTTGAGCAAATATCACATTTCAATATAGCAATACTGCAATAAATCCATTCATTAAATACTTTTCTCCAAACTTTCTGAGAGTATTATCTTTCATGTGCAACATTGTACCAACTCAACAAGTCCTCAAGTCCTAAAATACCCCTTGGACAAAGACTGGAATTTGTTTTATGAAGCCAACTTCATGTACCAAGCTGTTGAGCAAAGCCGAAAAACAAACTCAGTCTGTTTACTCTATCCCTGTAAACCAGTGGATCAACAAGCTTGAACTAAATGTAGTAATGTAGACTACATGGTGCATTATAGGTTGGTTGATGCACTTGGAGAATGAGTAGAGCACATGTTCTCTATTTTGTTAACATCATGAGAGAAAATGGCAACCCGCTAGGAAAATTGGATTAAACCAGCATAATGATAATCACATCGAAGCAAGTTATAAAGATAGCGTGCAGCACATTTCATCTGTGTTTTCAGGAAGTGACAGGAGCCAATATTTTTACATGAAGACAAAAAATACCGACATAGCAGCAATTCAACGGAAATCCTATCAAACAATGTGTTAATTCTATAGGTCATATTTTGTGTAACTCATTTTTTGTGTAAAAATACCCTCTGGCTCCCATCACTTTGTGAAAACACAGATGATTTTATAGCCGCTGTCTGTAAAGTCGCTGATGATTTGATGTTGCCGGAAAAGAATCTGCATGAACATTTTAGTTGTAGCAGAGAAAGAAATCCACCAAAGACATCTTTCTGGACATATGAAATAACGTCCAGGGGCCAATTGCATGAAATGGTCTTAGCTATCTTCTACTTGCTAAGACGTCTTAACTTCCTGTGCAATTCTCCTCACACAGACACAAACATGGTTATGTCTATGTTAAGAGGATTGCACAAGAAGTTAAGACGTCTTAGCAAGAAGAGGATAGCTAAGACCATTTCATGCAATTGGCCCCTGATTCACCCTCCTGCCACCACTACCGCCATCTCCATTCTGTAAAAAAATATCTGAAGCTAGTATTGGAGGATTTTACAGGTTTCCTGCTTTTCAGACCTGTTTAATTCAAGAAAATTCTACATGTCACAACGAAATTACAGAAACCATTCAAATCTATAGATGACATTATATCTGTAATTACTGTTTTTCTTGGGCCTCATAATGTTTACCTAAAACATACCAATTACCACAGATTTTCAGCAAATGTTGCTCATTGTGGGGAAAGGGGTGGGTGAAAACAGTTTAACATGAAAATGCATCCCTATATGGCAAACAGACCATCAGACTAATTCCCCTCTGCTCCAAAACTTAATAAAACCTAATTAAATTGAAAATGCATAATAATATTTTGTTTAATCATACACACTTGTTACAAATTAGACATGGGAAAGATCTATGTGTGGTTTATCTTTTATAACTTTTGCAACCACAAATTCGTTCAAATGTCCACTCATTAGAATCCCCATAGACTTGTGTACAATACCCTTTCAATATGTTGAAATGACAACTCGCTAATGTATGTAAAGGTTTGCAATTTAGTAAGTTTGCTAAAATATATGTATTGGCTATTCCCATAATCTAAAATCACTTATAGGCCTATCTGTGTTTACTACTAAGGATTTTAGAATATCATCTGTACATAAATGATTGTGCTACACTATATAGGCTAATGGTTGAGAGCAGGTTTAATCAACTGTTACACAATCATTTGTAAATTACTCAATAATTCCAAATTCTTGTGACAATGCCACTCTGGTGCTTTGAACTTGCTAGCGATAAAAGTCATCGAATGGAACATGTTTCTTTGATGGAAGCTCAAAACTTGAATCANATGTTGAAATGACAACTCGCTAATGTATGTAAAGGTTTGCAATTTAGTAAGTTTGCTAAAATATATGTATTGGCTATTCCCATAATCTAAAATCACTTATAGGCCTATCTGTGTTTACTACTAAGGATTTTAGAATATCATCTGTACATAAATGATTGTGCTACACTATATAGGCTAATGGTTGAGAGCAGGTTTAATCAACTGTTACACAATCATTTGTAAATTACTCAATAATTCCAAATTCTTGTGACAATGCCACTCTGGTGCTTTGAACTTGCTAGCGATAAAAGTCATCGAATGGAACATGTTTCTTTGATGGAAGCTCAAAACTTGAATCACTTGTCTCTCAGAGCTATCATACCCCGATCCACATGATTAATACCCATAGAAGCAGAGAGCTGAAACATTCAAATATCCCATGTGATGAGGGTTTACATGGCTTGCAAAAGTCACAGGCAGGGGACAGGTGAATAGTAAACAAATCAAATTAGCTCGCTGAATTTTGATTGATGTGAACTCCCATTAGGAGAGTCACAAAACTAAAGTAAAAGTTATAAAATTCAAGACGTGATTTAATTTCCAAGCATTTATTAGTGTATTTTATCAGGTGCCTTTAAAAGAACTCATTAACTTTGCATGAATCAAATCTAATGATCTTTAGAATGACGGAATCAATCACCAGAAAATGAGCCGCTCCCAGTAAGTTTCTTTTCTTAGTTCTGAATTTCATTGGAGCCCTGCACAAAGAAATGATGCACACAGTCAAGTGACAAGAAATGTCTTTTAGACTGTTCATCAAAAACTAAATCAATTTGAAGAATCAAATAATCAAATAGGTAGTTATTCTTATGCAAGTAAATTCAGGTATGATTAAGCCTACCAAGTTGTACCTAACCTCAAAAACGAAATAGTTTGATGGGATATATGCACAAATATCAAATTCAAATTCATAATTGCTGACACACAATATAGTGCTATAGGATATGTCAGCACATCCAAAAAAAATTAATACAGAGGACTCTCGTTATAACAAGGTCCTTGGGACCAGAGAAATATGCTCATTATAATGGAACCTTGTTATATCCGAGTTACAAAAACAAAACGATACAAAGGGAATTTACATTTTGGGACCATAAACATCATTGTTGTAATGAAAGCTCGTTATATCAGTGCTCGTTATAATGAGAGTCCACTGTATAACACCCAAACTCTTTGTATAAATTTCTTAGAATTGCAAACTTGCGTGCACATCACTTTATACACCTTATATTCAAATTCATAATTGCCGACACACAATATAGTGTTGTATGATATGTCAGCCTATCCAGAAAAATTGAATGCAACACCTAAACTCTTTTGCATGAATTTCCAAGAATTGAGTACTTGCGTGCACATCACTTTATACGCCTTATGAGATAATTGAAATGATTGACAGCTCATAAACACTTGGCAAAGGAGGAGAAACCATGGTGGGTTTGAAAGAGATGATATGATCACTTCCTCTGTTTTATCATCTGAGACGAAGTGATGCGAGCAACACAGGAACCCTTGCTACCCCCACACTTCCACTAGATACAAACCATCAAAAAGTACACCCAACCTGTTAAGATGACTCAATTAGCTAGTACGTGAATTTTTTTTTTTTTTTTATTCACAACTCATACATTTATCGTCTTATGTCAAGCCTGTATGTTTATGCTTTACGGTTTAAATCATGGATATGTCAACTAGAAGTTGATACGTCTATGGTTTAAATATACATCAATATAAAATAACATTTAAAGACAACGTCCTCCCACAAGATACAAACCATCAATAAGTACATCCAACCTGTTAAGACGACTCAATTTGCTTCATGAAATCTTATTTTGTTACTCACAACTCGTCAAACACTTGTTTCATTAACCTCTTATGTCAAGACTATGTGTTTCGGCTTTATTACTTCTGTTAACAACGGTTTAAACAATGGATATGTCAAATCAGAGTTGATTCATCTATGGTTGGAATACACATCAAATAAAATAATATTTAAAGACAAAAATAAACAGTGGCAAATAATCTCAAAACATGGAGGTGAGGTAACCCTTTAATATATAACCTCACACTTCCAACCAAACTGTTAAGATGACTTAATTAGCTTCATAGAGTCTTTTTATATTATTCACAACTCATCGAACACTTTTGTTTCATTATCCTCTTACATCTAGCCTTTGATCGGTTTAAATAAATGCAACAACAATGTGAAGTCACACTTATACAGTCATAATTTTAATCTTCCAGTTTCTTCTTCTGCTTCTTTTCACACAACATAATAAATTGCAATAAAACTAAGTCAAATGCCAATACAATGCTCCTTTGTACAGCTATTGAAATCAGAACTGACTTTTATGTGTCTGCAAAGTTCAATACATGGTGTATGGATCTATTGTCCCATGGCCCACTATATTAATAAATAATTTATAGTTAAATAGTTTATATCATGTTTTATAAGGTTTTACAGCACTCTCAATCAAAATGACTGCATAGTAATCATCAAACTAGTTTATGATTTTTACGAAGATGACATAACAGGCTCCATCCCGACTCCCACGGATTAAAAGTCTCTTCTCCTGGATACAAACAAATGATAATTTGAGCTACGTTTATTTGGAACTTACGCTCATATCACCAAGTGTAAATACTGACTCATTGTTATGACATGTAACTGTACTGAACACCTCTGATCCTTTATCTTGGACTAATTGCCTCAAATTATGTGAGATATCTCCCGCAAATACACTTTGTCTTTAAAAGATATAAAAGGGAATACACTTTAAATAGATAATCACCCCAAATAAATTTGGTTCTTAGCTTTATGAAACAGCAAACCAACAGTCAAGAGTTCATTTTTTTACAATGATTTAAAGTAATTTTATTGAAAAATTAAAAAAGAAATTTAGACATTGAAACCGATAATGTCAAATAAAGTGCATAGTGCAGAATTAAATGTTGATCAAAACATTGCTCAATATTTCATGAATATAAGATTTATTCATAAAATTTTCAAAATATTACTAAAATAACAATTTCATGATTCTGGTGAGGTAGTATTTTGTTTGTATATTTATGCACGGCAAGACTTGTTTGTTTATTTTTGCATAGCAAGACTGATTGACAAAACTATCAAACAGCTTATTTCACATCAAACATGAATACTCACTCATTCATTTTTGTATGTCAATGAAGTTTAATGACTTAATTTAAAAAACGTCCATCCACACATACACATACACACACATGCACCATCACAGGCCTTAATACACTGACAAAAACATAAAAAGTGATGACAAAAAGATAATGCAATGGGTGGTCAGAAATGACCAGTCATTAACTTGTCAATGCAACAATGTTTTCTTTCCTTGTACTCCTTTCATGAGCTTTCAAATCACAACTCGCTGTGAAGCACGCTGTGCACAATGAGGACACATTTGTGGTTTGCTGTTAAGCTTCCTTTTCTTCATCCTTTTGAGAGATAAATAATGATGCTCTCATTTCATTCAAGAGAAATTGTCTTTCTTCATATTTTCCTGTACAGAAACATTAGGAAACATAAAAGTGTGTTTTTAATAATAAACTGCTTGGCACTTTCACAAAAATGCTTTGTTCATGGTGTCACACAAAAGTGTTTAAAAACCAGTACTACGCCCAAGCAATTTGAGCAAAAAAGAGGAGAAAATGAATGAAGACATAAACTGATTGAAAACCCTTTGAAGAATAAAATATTAACACTGCTCTTTAAAATGTGTTGTGCTCTTTTAAATAGACACCTTTTTGAGGAATACATGAAATTTATAACACAAACAGAATCTTACTAAATTCCTGATGAGTAGCATACAAAAAACCTAATTCAACCTTCAACAAAGAAGACTGACATATTGTATCAATTAACACCATCATATGAAGTTTTAGTCCTGTTGAATTGGGTTAGATAGTTTCACTTCACTTAAATTGTGAAAATTGTTCTTAACCCTTACCCCTCCTAACTTTTGTTGCACAATCATATGTAAGAACTTAGATGAATTGTATTTTTACATTTAATTTACAACATTCCTAACAAAGTTTCATAGGCACAATACTAAAGAGACACAAAATAATTCAGCTAAATAAATGCAGTAAAAATGAATCTTCTGCATCAGAAAAAGAAAGCTTTTAGGCAAATTATTGACTGATTTGTCCACATATATTACTGTTTCTCTTTTTATTTAATGAATTCATCAAAACGTTGTGAATATATATATATATATGATTCTATTTGATCCATTTAACAGTTGAACTCATTTTAGCTATAAAATAGTTCAAGGGTGGAAGGGATTTTGATTGTGTTAACCAAAATCATAAGAGAGGGAGCTTGACGAAAGGGAACCAATGCAAATACAATACTCTCAAGCGCAAATGACAATATTTCTTTTTCTGCTTCCAAAGCCCATAACTCGGAAGAATCTACTTTCCTCCCAAGAGCAAAAACCTCAGTACATTGACCGAGATTTGGAAAAGATTTGAAAAAGATTTGAACGAGAGCAATAAAGGAAAACTGATATGCATAAGAATTCTAGGCATGCTTGGAGAAATACCTCTACAAATCTCCAAATCCCACATCACACCTTAGGGTTTGGATTTACACTTGGATAGAGCCACTATGGGAACTATCTCCTTGACCAACGCTAACAGATCGGTCAAGAGGAAAGACTTAGCACCAATTGTGAGGTCTGAAGAGGGTCTGTAGACACAACCCTTTATGGGTCTGGTAGGCTATTCATTGGACCTTGATCTTCTTAGGGCTTTAGCATCATTTGCAAGAATTCACAGGTTCAAAAGAATAAAACAGTTATTTTTCAAGTGCTTCATTTCTTTAGGTATCCATGCTAAGGCTCCTAACTAAAGGTGTAGATCTATGGGGTTGAAAGCCACTTGAAAACGGGGCCAAAATTCTGAAAACTGTGTTATCTTGTATGTTAGCAGAAATATGTTAATTGTTGTAATTAAGTTAAAATTGCAATGACCGTTGGTTATTATTTGCACAGTGTCTGCAGTGCTCAATGAGGTTAAAAGAGAGCTTTGCTCACCCACTAATATAATAAGAAGTGCTTATTGTGCTCCATTGGGGTATAGGTAAAATCATTTTTCTCAACACAGAAGGTAACACAATTTTCAGAATATGGGCATTGATCAGTTAAAAAAAAATGATGAAGCTCCCAACACAAACATTCAGATGGAGGCCCATAGGCTACATCATTAGAATCTTTCTAGATTTGTTTGCTTATGAGTACAACCAACATCATTAGAGTCCTCAAGATTTATTTGAAAAAGGAAAGACAAATATTATTACAGTCTTAAAGATTTGTTTGAATATGTGAATTATAGGGCAACATCATCAAAATAATCCAAAATTTTGTTTCAAGATGAGAAAGACCAACTTTGTTAAAATCGTTCTAGATTTGTTTGAAAGATGAGGTGACATCATTAAAATAATCTTAGATTTATTTAAAGATGAGAAAAACCAACATCATTAGAATCCTAGATTTGTTTGAAAGACAAGGCAACATCATTAAAATAATCCAAGATTTATCTGAAGATGTGCAAGCCAGTGTAAGTAATTTATTCATTGTGATCATGTCTGAAGATGTCACTTATAGACCAAGTGCCTTGATGTGGTAATAAAGAGCTTATAGTTCCAGAATGAATACATGCAAAATGTCTTCTTGTTCGCTTAAAAGTGCATTCTCCTCATTAGGAATATTATAAGCAATAAAGCATGTGTGATGTAAGCAAGGATCTTCTACTTTTCTTGAAGAATGTATTTTATGTATGTAGGAACATAAGAAAGCCTTTCTCTTTTATTAGTCAAAAATAATTTTCTCATTATTTTCTACATCTTTGAAAACAATTCTAAAAGGAACAAATTGTTTAGCACCTAAAATTTGCTGGTCATCGGTGATTTCATAAATGAAAAAACAGACATGACACTGTTGCATTGCCAAAAAGAAAAACCCAATTCATACTGTAACAACAAGTGAAATGAAAAAAAATTCAAAATCTTTATTAATTCTCTTGTAATGTTAGTTTACTGCATGTATATGTAAGTATTTGTATACAGTGTAATTCGTTTTGTTTGCATTTTTGTTTTGTTTATTTATTTGAATCGGAAAATAAATACAATACCATACAATACAATACACTTGTTTCAATTTGATTCTTTCCTGTAAAGGTCCTGAAATTGAGTGCCACAAGAAGACCTAAAAGTTTGGACTAATACATACATGGTTGGAGTCTGGAGATATTGTATGTACTCTTTCAACAGAAACAAATCAAGTAAAGCAAATGTATCAACAGTAGCAAAGTTTGTGGTAAGGATCAGGAAGCTATGGGGGTTGAAGTTCAATTTCAAAACAGTAACCAATTATTGACCCATGCTTTGATAGCCTTATCATGGTTTGGTCTTGACCACTCTGAAATGAATGACCAAGAAGACCTTTAAAAGAAATGATTAACCTTTTACAGATATACATAAAGCTCATAACATTTTTTTGCTTTTCTTTATGTTTCATCCTGATGATAAATACTCTGACTAGAAAATAATACCATTGTTGGAGTAAAAACAAAGTTAATTAATGAAAGCATAAATTTACTTGAAAATCATTCTTAATATAATTCATGTGCCATGATGTCCAGCTGGCTTTAAAATCTAAAATGACCAGGAGGCAGTCTCTAATAACCACTTCCATTCCAAATGGGATGGGAGGCATAAGGGTCATTGCCACATGGTTCACACATGAAGGTCAACGCAATGTGAAAGGCTTGACCGTTAGTCATTAGAACAGCTTCATTCAGCTTCATTGTTATTTATCCCCATACCCGAATAAAAAAACTTGCTCAGTCTACATTTTTCTGGACAATTCGGGCCTCATGAGAGAATATTCTTATATATGCTAACTAATTCATGTACTTGTACAAGCCTGCATATTTTCAACAATCTTTAATCAATTGTTGGTTATATTGTTACCTTTTCTGCTGCTTATATCATTACTGTTCCTGCTGGTCATCATACGTACTAAATAGTTCCTTGACCATAACGTGTGTATGCAGAGAAAGAAAGAGCACAAGATACTTTATTCAGGGCTTAAATTAATCGAAGGCCATGGAGGCCATGGCCTTGGATGCCCTATACTCTGGCCTTGATGCCCTCCACAAAAAGGCTCATTTGCCTTGGAGATTTAGGTGCCCTTTTTATCTTTTCCCCATTCATGCTGTAGTATAAAAATGTGCCCTAAATAAAAATGGCCTTACCCTAAAATCAACGAAATTTAAGGCTTGTTTATTTATAACGTTATTTATAATATTTATAATATTAACTTAATATTGTTAACAAGTTGGAGTGGAAAATACAAATCCATTACTTTCCAAACTGATAAGTTAGAATAACATCTTTTTAAAATTGCTAAAAGAAATCATGTTTTCTTCCACCGATACCCACATTTTTTTCTATTCTCTGTACAGTCTAACACTAAACTATGTTACTCCTGTTATTCCAGCTTCCATATTTCTCTCCCACCTTCTCTCCCACCTCCCGACACCACCCGCCTGTTCGCTAATAGGTCACACCCATCGCAAGGTGAGAGAGATGTCAAGCTCTATTCTCGGGAGGTGTCATCTGAAATTTGAAGTCAAGGGTGTAACAGCTACCTTTTTTAATATCGAGGAATGCAGAGTGTCGTACTTGAGGTGTCACATCGATGCCAATGGTGATATGCTGCTTTTATCATCAAGATATGTGTCTGGACATGGTATTTGAAGTGTCAGATAAAGTTGATGCAAAGAATGTTACCCTCTAAAAAGAAATTGAATGATGAATAATACAGTTGGAGGAGTTTAATATGACTTTTCAAATTGGCAATTAGCACTTTACAAAAAGCTGAAATCCATACTACTTGATGTGTTGGATCGATGCCATTGGTGATATGCTGCTTTTATCATCAAGATATGTGTCTGGACATGGTATTTGAAGTGTCGTATAAAGTTTATGCAAAGAATGTTATTTTCTATTAATTCATGTTAAATAACATCTGGGTGAATGAGTTACAACCTTTTTAACTGGCAATTAGTACTTTGAAAAAGCTGAAATCAACAATACTTGAGGTGTGACATTGATGTAATCAAAGGTGCTATGCTACTTTTATCATCAAGATATGTGTCTGGATATGGTGTGTCATATACAGTAGATGCAAAGAGTGATACTCATTCTCTAAAAAATATGAATGTTAAATAATATTATTGGAAGAGTTACAACCTTTTCTAACTTGCTTTAGCACTTTTACAAATAAGCAGGAATTGATAGTGGAACGGTTATGTCTAGGTTTTTTAAAATAAATTTTGGGACCACATTTACAAAGCGTTTTGTTATTATTGCGTTTTTGAAAATGTCATGCATATGCATCATACTGAGTAGAAATTTTTGCCAGGCTCAGACTGTGAACTGAGAAAATAAAACCACCGCAAAACTTTCAGGAATTGTCCTGAGCATTTATAATGTTGGCCTAGATCTTACAGTGTAGCAAATAATTTGATATGTACTGTTTTTCGTACAAATCCATGTTCGGACAGACTCAATGTCTCTCCACCCATATCATGCAACCCAGCCACAAGGTTCTTGCCCTGCTTCCGTTAGGGTCGACACTTGTTTACCACAATACATCAGGTTGAATGAACCCATCTGAAGTCCGATACCACAAACGTTTTTCCGACTGTGAAAATCAGACACTTGGGTTACGATAACTTGATTCTATTTCTTGACAGGGTTTTTAAGATGATATCTTACACCTTATTGTGTCTAGGGCAACCTCTCAAGTATACCCAAGAATTGTAAAAGAAACACTTTTGAGAGAAATCTCTTCATTTCCTAATGAAAATGCTGTTTTTGTGTACCGGTCAACGGTGATCAAATTAACCATTCATTCATTCCAGTGCAGGAAATGTATTGAGAGGACAGGCAATTCAGCCCTAATGACAGCCAAAATCACCCCCCAAATTGTTAAAACCCAATGCTTTCTTTTACATAGAAACGCTCCAATAAAATTCCATCAAAAGTGAAAAAATGCTGTACTAAATGTAGCTCTTTGTAATCTCTTGAATTTGGAATAATTAGAAGATATTTAGCGATAAACAAATATGCAAGGAAATCTGGCATACACTATACAAGCAGTCTTTTATCTTTACCAAGGGGATTTTATAAAATTATACCGAGTCAGTGCACTGTATGTCATGGGTAGGAATACAAGATTTGACCTCATAGTTTAACATGATGTACTTGCCTGCGAATTAAAATGTAGCCCCTTGATTGAGAAAAATACACACAAGATACTCACCAGTATCCCCAAAGCAAAACAAAAAATTACCCCATAAAAAAATATTATTTCGTACACTGATTCCTTCTTTACCAGGTGAGTAACTTCTCGGGTTCATTGTCTATAATTTGCAAAGATAAGTCTACACTATCATCAGAAGATATGAAGTTCTAATTGAAACAACTTTACCTCTTGTACCACTGTTACAAAAGTTTCTCATATCTCTTTCAAATTTTCTTCACCATATTAATAATCATATGAATCTCACTTTCGGGGAAATCTTTCTTAAAAAACTACAGGTTCTTAATATATTCTGAGGAACTTCACATGTAAATCTAGTAGAAATAACCTAGAAAAGTTTGTTTTTAATTACAAGTCTACATTCTGGTGAACATATCCAGTTCAGCTATATGCAGAAGTACAAAGATATCTTGACATATAGAAGCATGATCTTACCTAGCATATCTAGTGAACACAAAAGGATTAATTCTTTTAAATATTGTTTATCAAGTGGTATCACACAAAATACCTGTATAATCTCGATAGATACAGACAATACATACATTTCCAAGTATTATTGTAAACTAAAATCCCCTAAAAAAGGTCTACAGTTCATCTGATGAAGTAGACACACGTTTTAAACCACGAAAGCCAAGTTAAAACCCACCAGACTGTTCAGAGGGGCTTCCTTTTTTTAAACGAGATTTTGTACCATAACGGTTGGATTAATCACATGAATGGAAACAAAAATAGTTGGCAAACAAACACCTTGGCCTATTTTTATCACCATTCATCTTTTTCCACATGCATGAGGTTACTACAATTCAGGTGTACACTAAGCGAAATTCATTTTTTGGTGTAAAACCACGTGGCATACTACCGTTATGCTGAATGTCGGTGCAAACACAAAGAGACATTAAAAAAACATTGTACAGAATTCCATTGAAAACATGAGGAGCAAGCACACTGTCTTCAATTTCAAGTTTACGGGTCCTTTAGACAGTGAAAACATACTGCAACAGTGAACTGAGTCACACACTAAGTTTGTTCAGATTCCAAATAAAGGGAACACAATGGTCTTCAAAAGCAAGAAGATCATGGGCAGCCCTGTTCATGTATGCTTTTGCATCAGGAGTCTTCACAAAATGACACAGTGCGTTCTTCATGGAGTGATATAGGATTTTTCAATCGAGTACGTACAGTATTGATTGAAATACTGTGAACAGTTTCCCCACCGTGTCCCATGAAAATGCATGCGTTTTACATATAGGCCTTGGTGGGACATGGTGGGAATCTGTTCACATTATTTCGATCAATACTGTAATGACGGAAATTCTATCTCACCAACATTTTGAAAAATGGAAAAAAGGGGAAATACAATACTTCCAAAAGGGGGGTTGAAAATAGATAGGGCAATGGCCAGCCCTTCACCAATGGATCAGCCCATAAACTTGTTTTTATGCTCATTTCCTTGAAAAATTATGATGTAATACATTTGTATAGTGTTCTTGTGATATAGGAATCCACAGCACAATTTTGAAAAAAATTCATGGCAAAGAATCCTTCGCAGAATGTTTTCCTACGGGGCACCCCATGAACCAGTAGACAGTTCAATAAATGTTCTAGGTGTGATGAGGCCCGAGAAGTCATCATCACCCATTCATAAAACGACTGCCAGAGTGTCCTATCTCTCAAGTCCAATACTATTTTCACATACACCTCGAAATGTTTTTGAACCCTGGCCAAGAATGAATTTTTCCAGGCTTTCCAAACATTCGTCAAATTTCTCACGTCTCTATTGAGGAGTCATTCCCCTCCTCTGTCGGTCGCATCTCAGAAATGAGACATCTTTGACAACTTTTTGTAACTTCCCATGACAACCATCTGTGTTAGGTATCAGGAACAATACCTTGTGAAAATTTGTACAACCTTGTACATGTACATGTTGTAAGAGTGAGGTGGAATGAATAGTTTTGCAGATCTTTTTTTAGGTTCCTTTTCTGTTCTGGTCTAGCACAGACCACTTGACTTTTGAATTATTAGAGACAATAACAAACAAGGAAGAATAGAGGAGGTGGGTGGTTCATGTCTGTGGAGATGCGAAGAGGCAAACAATTAGTTTTACAGCAGGTGGAAGCCAGGTACCTGGGCCCTATCACTTGAAACCTACAATTATGATACATAACTTTGCAAAAATGATTACAACTAAGACCTAAAATATGCATCATCCAGTTAGCAGCAAGGATCCCGAAGGACTTAACAAAGATTGTCTAAACCCATTGACTACTAAATTCTGGAATTTGCATAGACTTAATGCCAAAACACCCCAGTTCCAGTAGTCAACAGGTTAATTTTAAGTTTTGTACAGCAGGGCCAGAGGCGCTGGTGTCATGACTTAGTCAAACTTTTTACTACATATTTAGCATATATAGCTGTGTGGACTATCAGCATGTCGGCTATATGGAATACATTCATTCATTTGGTTAAATGTTATAATTTTGTCTTGACAGCAGTCACATATTGCAATACCATTTTCATACCTAGTGAGGATCATCGGGTATCATTTCCACCATACTTGCAATTCTATAAAACTACTATGCCCTGAAAAAGATATACACGTTCTAGTCTCAATGTTTCATGATCAATATTGGATTAAATCCCTTCTCAATAGGTCTAAATGAAAATGTAATTAGAAACTCACAGTGGTTTTGCTTCCTAAAAGAAAGCTCTGAGCAGGTTTAAGAAAACAGAAGTTTCACCACAAACAAAATCTTGATTTTTCTCTGAAATGTTTATTTTCTTTATAAAAAATCAAGTCTATGGCTGACTCACATGATCCTACTAACCTACATATGTAGACAAAAATCAGGTTTTGTAATTTATTAATAACTGATCTTATCTGTATTTCTGAAATGTCAATGAACGCTGATTAAATCTAAATCAAAAGAATCATGCAAACTAGGAGTCCAGCTCTGTACTCGTAGCCTTTTCTCAGATCAACGTTAATTTGTGTGCATAATAAATTTATTGTGATGAATGGAGTCATTTCCAACTACACAGGAAGCAATCCTTCATGCTAACAATACTGATATTGTCGCTTAATATAATTTGTCCTATTCAAAGTCTGCATCCATAATGTCACCTGCATTTGACCCCAAATTTATTTCTTTTTTCTCAGGCTTGTTTAGACCCCTGGGGCTTGGCAGCGAAAACTTTTAATGAGAAGAAAAGTAAGTGGTTTTATGCTTCAAAGAAAACGCAAAAACTCTTTTTGTTCAGAGGCGGTTTGTTTCCTGTTTTTAGGTGTGTAAATTACAGAAATGGCATCTTTACAGTTGTAACTAGATGTACACATCACATCAAGTACATCTGTCAGATTATTAACATTTCTATATTAGTTGTTTTGATTCAGAAAGCACTTATAATCATACTGTAACTATATAAAACCTAAAATACACTGCGACCTTCTCATCTTAAATTATTTTCTTCATATCATTTTGTAAACAGTGATCAGGGAAAAGAAGTCTGCATACTTTTTTGAGGGGGATGATTTTCATTATAATTTGCAAATTAAAACTGACTTAATTGCTCTTTTATTTGTACTGGATGAAGGGGACTTTGGAGATGATAATCCTCTCTTTTATGATATTGAACTAAACATATTTATTTTTAGTAGAGTTAGAGGTTTCAAGTGGGGGAAACTTAATTCAGGAGTATTGGCTTTATTTCATTGCTGTTTCGTTGATTATTTGTTTTGTCTCTTGATTTTGCTTGAGTGGATGTTTCTAAAGTTCTGGATTTTGTTGCTGTCCGGTTGTATATATATATAATATACCATTATACGATTATTTCAAATCTAGATATATTGCAAACTTGCATACCTGTCTCAAATTTTTCATTTTTAGCTAAAACTATGGGGTCATTTCCTCTTTTCGTGCCGATAAATCTTGAGTTTTGGTCATTTATATGCCTGCATCTGGAGACCAAATGGGTCTCGGGAGAACCATAATTGGGAGGTACTTTCTGTGTAAGTTATAGCATAAGTGACCTAGCTAATATGAAGTGTGCAACAACTGTTTTCGGTTTATTTCCAACTTGGCATTGGTAGCTTAAAGGAACCACTTCAATTTAAAATAATACGTGAAATAACCCAAATGTAGTCCCTTCTATATTTCCAATGCTGAGTAGAAGACATTGATATATATAATGTATATACGCAATTGAACTTCATCCCAGGTTTTTTATGAAAAAAATATATTATTATAAACTTATGTGTGTATATTCTGAAATATGTAAATCTGGATAGGCCTCTAAGTCTAATAATAAAAAATATCTTGCACCTAAGTTGACAAAAATAAAATGTCACTGACAATTTCGTACACATATAGGCATATCATTTTCAAAAACTTGGAAGGGACACTGTCAGATGCAATTTAGGAAAAACATCAAATAAAGAGAGGAGAACTTGTAGTACTGTAGACTGAATTCTTGTGTAAAATCATTTTGTATTTTCAGTGGCACAAATATGACATAAAACATGACTTATTATAGTCATTAAATTCCAACAGTAGATCCTTTGTTGCCGGACATATAGCTAAATATTTATATTAGACATGAACCAAGTGTCTACCTTTATTAAACACAAAGATTCCAAACAAGTCTGACGATGTATGAATTTCTACAATAATACTGTCTTTCCAACATTTTAAACAAAAGAACACCCTGAATGTTGATGGAATACTTGAACTTTGGAATTATTTACCCCCTTTCAAAATAGAAATTAAAATGTCTACATCTCGATGATCAATCTAAACATTGACATTCAAGTCTGAATCCATTCAGGCTTTCCTGTCTTCCCAAACTTGCTTTTCGAGAAGATAAATATTATCTACTGAAATGGTTTTAATAGCCATATCTATTTTTACAGTTGTTTTGTCCATTGTACTGCATTTAAAATAGTGCATATTCATCAAAATTATTTTTTTTTTTACATTTTAATGAAATACAATGGAATCATAAAATCTGACATGTAAGCCATCTATACATCTAACCAAACAAGAAATCTATTTATGTCATTTCAATTTTAAAAGGACTTCCCATTTTGAATGAAATCCTGAAAATCACTGCACAATGTTATCAATAACATTTTCAGGAACATGTTCATCCAGGATTTAACAAATGTTGTTCTCATTTTTTTATTTCTTTCTCTCTCACTCACTCTGTGTGTGTGTGTGTGTCTCTCTCTCTCTTTTCCAACTCTTCTTCTTCTTCTCCTTCTTCTTCTTCTTCTTCTTCTTCTTCTTCTTCTTCTTCTTCTTCTTCTTCTTCTTCTTCTTCTTCTTCTTCTTCCTCCTCCTCTTCTCCTTCTTCTCCTTCAAAAAGTGCCTTTATCTTTGTCATGATTCAGGACAAATAAAATATTCAATTGTTGTAGCAGAAGACAGTTCCTTCATGTCTCGCCATGAAGCAGGAAATTGACTGTACAAACAAATAAAGGAAGTAGCTGAATGGATATGGGTATATCTGTCACTTTTCACTGTCTACAAGTACAACCCTTGTTTGACAAGTGTCATTGAACATGATTTTCATCCTCTGTCTGTCTTTGGTTCTGGATTGGGGTCAGGTCCAGCAAGAACCAAGACCAACAGCGGCCAAGACCAGCAGCGACCAAGGCAAGCAAGCCTACATCAATTGGTGATTTGAAGTGAATGCATGGGTGGCTCTGAACTTGTACGCTCATAAGGAGAAAATTTGCATAACAAATTTTGTGACCAGGGCACTAAACACAAGGGTTTGTGATTAACCGTTAATTTGAAAGAGCAATTCCGATTCATTAGAAGTCAATTCTTGTAACCAAATATGTAGGCCTATGCAACGAAGATTTTGATTAGCCATTTTCATTGCCAATTAATCACAAACCTTTACGAAATGAGGTCGAGATATGAAATTTGCATTCCTGGTCCTGTATTAAAAACGATTGCGATCAATTGCAAATCTGTGGTACATGGTTTCCAATAAACTTACGATTGATATCATTTATATTGATTGATTGAAAATCTGTATGTTCGCAAATTATGTGAAATTCAAATCCTGCGGTCGCGAGCTTTGCATCCCAGGTCACGAACTATGCATCCTCGGTCACAAACTCTGCATCTCGGGCAGGAACTTTACGTGTTAAATCGTAAATTTCATGATCTGGATTGTGTTTCATAAAGTTGTGTGCAGATCTACACGAGACTCAACGAATGACTGGTGACCCATTCTCGGGTGCATTTCAGTTACTTGAGTTATCAGCCAGTGCAGGAAATGGTCACCAGTCATCTTAGAGTCCTTCCTAGATCCACAAAACATGACCAAGGCTAGAAAATTTCCAGCACACATCGCCTGTTGTTCACTGTACTTGAGAGGCACCATACATGTCCGTCTTTAGCTCTAGCTTGAGGGTCAGGTGCAGAGCCGGAGACCTAAGACCAGTAGCCTACATCAATTGACGATTTCAAGTAAATGTGGACCTGTCTTCAGCCCTCTTGTCTGTCTTTGGTTCTAGCTTGAGGGTCAGGTGCAATTCTGACAGCCAAGACCAAGTAGCCTACATCAATTTACAATTGAAGTAAATGTGGACCTGTCTTCAGCCCTCTTGTCTGTCTTTGGTTCTAGCTCGAGGGTCAGGTGCAGTACTGACAGCCAAGACCAGTAGCCTACATCAATTGACGATTTGAAGTAAATGTAGACCTGTCTTCAGCCCTCTTCTTGAGCCCTTCCCATTAGCATCAACAAACTAAATTCTGCCTAACAACCCCCAACAATAGAAAGTTGAGTTGCAACCGCAGACCCAAAGGTGAAAATTATCCAAATATGACCACCTGTACTTTCTTGTTTCTTCCCCAGTGGAGAGGAAACACATTTGGAGGCAATCGGACTGGGTTTTTGAAAGGTTTTGGGAGGGTTTAGGAGGTTTTTTATTTGACTAGGCTGTGAAATGGCTCCGGGTTGTGTGAGCAGTGGTGGAGAGGAATGCTTTGCTTGCCAAGGCACTAGCCTCAATCTGACCTGCATTACCACAAATAAGATAGACAAACACATTCTCCAGAGTAGCTTAAGATCTCTGCTCTTCAAAAAAATCTGAATTCTTCTTCTAAGCTGATTTAAGATTGTTATTACAATGGTGCTTATAGCAATTTGGCATGCATTGAAATAGAAATAATTCTAATATTTACTTCATGAATAATCAAAATCTTTTTCTAATACATTATGATGATCATTTTTTTCATATTTCTTTGTAGATGAAGAACGTGCCCAAAATCCATCTGAGGGCTGCTGTAAAGATCTCATTTTACATAATTTTGCTCCTGTTCCATCTTTTATTGACATGTTATACCAGAAATCTGAAAAAAAAGTTTGATCGATGATCGGTCTAAATTCTTATAAATCTACTACTGATATGAAGTAAGCTTTCATTTTATGACAGAGCAATCGTGACACCTAAGCCCACCAAAGAAAATTCTACGGTCCAAGATATCACATTACTTATTCGCAAGAAAGTCTAAATTTGCAATTTATTCACTCAAAATAATGAGTTACTGCAAGAATCTCCCAGCAAACATACCATTATTGGGATATTTCAAAATATTTTGAGCAAGTGTGAATTTATGACAAAGGTTGGAATTTGGGGTGTAAAAAAAAGAAACTTGACCTCTTGGCAGCTGGTTTCCGAAAGGTCAGATCATGGACAGGTGTCAAAAATGAATATTTTCAAACTCAGACTACAGTGGAAATTACTGGAGCTCACTCAAGTTATGGCACCAAAAATGTAATTTGGGAAGTAAAAACTGAAGGGGAGGGGGAGGGGGGTCATCAGCTAAAAGTGGAAAGCAAAAGCTGGTCCCTATGTATTATGCAAGAACTTCTTGCATTTGAGTAGCTTTACTACTGCTCAAGTCTGGTCAACATAAGTGTACTTTCTCATGACAAAAATGGTTTATGATAATCACGAGTGATTTTCTTGTCTGCAACAATATTGAATCTTGAAGGAGCAATGGTAATTTGAAGAAGGAAAAGCAATTCAGAATGGTGTCTACTCTTGGCTCATACAATGTGCTTCAAGCACATGGATTAACCTTTAGGATGAAGAGTAATCAAGCACATTGTTTGCAATGCAGCTGTAACACCTTTCTTTCTAAATACACTTCAAATTTTGGAGAGTGCTACAAGGCACCAGCTAATCAATTTATTTACTGGAAAGTGGTGCAGAGATAAGCCATGGTTTGAAGTAGCCTAATAACATTAAACTTTTCTTTTTTCTGAGTGCAGTTGCATTAAAATCAAGTGTTGAGCAAATTGTTACACAGATAGAATTTGAATGTCTTGAGGGTTTTCATTTTCCTAATCCAATCTCCAACACAGGTCCTTGACAGTTAGATTGATCAGTTTACAAGATGTGATAAATTAAAGGAATACCTGTAGTAGCAGGTATAGATCCTGTCTTCATAATCTACCAATAGATATATTTCTTGTTCTAAGTGCATCAAAATAAAATCTCAATAAAAATTGAGCTAATTGTTATACCTGTAGAAGGAATTTGAATGTTTAGCAGTCCACCGAGACTATCCAATCTCTATATAAGTTATAAAAACTTTAAAATGACATTGACAATCCAACTAGTCTATTTTAATTTGTACACATTACAGGGGCGGATCCATGGTGGGCCAACAAGGGGGGGGGGGTGGTGGTCAATGGTACAGAGGCGAAAGAGGGGGCTACCAAATAAAGATCAAAGTGATTGATGCAGTGCCAATGTGGAGAGGTACAGCCACTTCTCCCCTCCCCCACCACCCCTTCCTAATGGATCCATGTATTGCAATGGAATAGCAGCAAACATTCTACCATCAAAATTCATCTTTCAACTGGCATGACAGGCAGCTATTACAATCATACAGGAAGGCATGATGAACCTGGAGAATGCAGCTTATGTGGGCTATGAACAAATAGCTTTGAGGAAGCAGCCAAGCACTTGGTAGTCGTTAAGCGAACCAGCTTGAGACGGAGCCTCAAATTGGCCACCGCTGGTTTAGTGGCAGATCAGTTCAACTCAATGTGTCTACGCTTCCACCTAGCCTAATTCAAAGATATTTCTCAGACAAAACTTGTGCTCTAAAAGAAGTGAATATCATCAATTACAAAATCGAGTGTCTAAAAATATCAGTACTTTTTAGAACTGATGCAATACATACTTATTAATAACCATCTTATTTCTTTATATCTCTTGATCTTGATGGGCAGTGACTAGTTCATCTTGTCATCATTGCGCTACAAGAAGAGTTTTAAAAGTCATTTTCATCTGAAAGTAAGACTAACCTTCACCTTTACCAGCTATAGTAATTCACATGCTGTAATGAATTACAACCTACCATTCACAATGTCAGTCAATGTATAAGTTAATCAACCTCAATTACCAATACACTTTCATCAATGAAAGTGCAAAGAGACCAAAGGTTCAACACTTTCAACCGACCAAGTGGCTAAATGCAAATTTTCTTCAGACAAATCATGACAGAAATATTTACAAGAGTCTGGACTATGATGATGCTCGTGACCTATCCTGCTGTGCTGTTGTCTGTCTTGACAACTCTACGGAGGTCGGGCCCTATTTCTGTCATGTTTCAAGGCAAATAAGTGACTTCAATCAACATGATATGTCTCATCAACGCTCAGGAATGGCAAGAGCATTCTACCAGGGAGACAGTTAATGACTTAAAAAAGTAACCATTTATGCTACATCCTCCTTCAACTTCTGAACAAGGGGCGTAGGAAGAATTTTTCTTTTGGGAAAGAGAAGTCCCAGAAATGCCTAACAATAGAATTCGGAGATGGGATGTGTTCTATGGGATGGTGTAGGCTACATTTTTTTTTCAATTCACCTTTACATTACATATTTCACAAAAGATTGATGTTTTTTTTTATATAGGCTAATAAAGGTTTATCTAATCAGGTAGTGAATTATTACATTTTTTTTCCACAAACTTCCATTTTTTACCAAACTGCCCTTTGATTCATTGCAATTCAGAAGCAATTAACNTCACCAATGAATCAGCCCTTGAACTTGTTTTTTATGCCCATTTCCTTGTAAAATTATGATGTAATACATTTGTATAGTGTTCTTGTGATATAGGAATCCACGACACAATTTTGAACAGAATTCATGGCAAAGAATCCTTGCAGAATGTTTTCCTAACACCCCATGAACCAGTAGACAGTTCAATAAATGTTCTAGGTGTGATGAGGCCCGAGAAGTCATCATCACCCATTCATAAAACGACTGCCAGAGTGTCCTATCTCTCAAGTCCAATACTATTTTCACATACACCTCAAAATGTTTTTGAACCCTGGCCAAGAATCAATTTTTTCCAGGCTTTCCAAACATTTGTCATATTTCTCACGTCTCTATTGAGGAGTCATTCCCCTCCTCTGTCGGTCGCATCTCAGAAATGAGACATCTTTGACAACTTTTTGTAACTTCCCATAACAACCATCTGTGTTAGGTATCAGGAAACAATACCTTGTGAAAATTTGTACAACCTTGTACATGTTGTAAGTGTGAGGTGGAATGAGTAGTTTTCCAGGTCTTTTTTTAGGTTCCTTTTCTGTTCTGGTCTAGCACAAACTACTTGACTTTTGAATTATTAGAGACAATAACAACCAAGGAAGAATAGAGGAGGTGGGTGGTTCATGTCTGTGGAGATGAGAAGAGGCAAACAATTAGTTTTAGAACAGGTGGAAGCCAGGTACATGTACCCGGGCATTTTCAATTGAAACCTGAAATTATGATAGATAACTTTGCAAACATAATAACATCTACTAAGACCTAAAGTGTGCATCAGTCAGTTATCAGCAAGGAATCCATAGGACTTAACATTAATTGTTAGGTTTTCTTCACCTATGCACACTAAGTTCTGCAATTTCCATGGACTTGATGCTCGAACACCCCAGTTCCAGTAGTCAACAGGTTAATTTTAAGTTTTGTACAACAATTTCGAGTGCATTCATTCCTTTTGTTAAATCTTATAATTTATAGTTTATAGCCCCAATCTTGATTTTTCTCCAAAAAGTTTACTGTCTTTATTTGAGATAAAATCAAATCTATGGCTGACTCACATAAGCCGGCGCTGCACTAGCCCGAGTTTCCTTGATCTCGAGCTTTTAGTCTGATCAACCATCTTTGCAATTAATCTCGAGATTGGCAATCTTGGTCTGCACTATAGCGAGTTTGGAATCTCGAGCTTGACGGACTTAGTCTCTTTCCTCAATTTAGCGCGAGCGTGAGCTGCATTAGCTTGCTCTCCGAGCTTGGTCTAGTTCTGGAGCATGCGCAGTCTAGGAAATTAAGCATGTGGTTGTTGTGCGGAGAAACTCGCACGAAGTGCTCGTCAATAGGCCTGCCATGCTCCGCTGCTCCCACACAACGAATGAATAAATTAGCCAGAGTCGCCGAATTAGCGCGAGCTGCACTGTACCAAATAAGAGCGAGTTAGTGAGCTATTTCCCAAATTAGCTCACTGTTTTGGAAACTAGCCCAAGATATCTTGGGCTTGTTAAGCTCGAGATTTTTCAGTGAATTAGCTCAATGTTTGCGTCTGCACTGCAAATTAGCTCAAGCTAGTTCTGATCGGGCTATTTACCCGGATCAGAGCTAGCGCGCTAATTGAAAAACTCGCTATAGTGCAGACGCAGCTATAATCCTACCTTGGAGGAATTTTCTTCCTCCAAGATCCCACTAACCTACCTAAAAAAAAAATCAGGTTTTGTCATTTGACAATAACTGATCTTATCTGCATTTCGGAAATGTCAATGAACGCTGATTAAATCTAAATCAAAAGAATCCTACAAACTTGCTCGCTCTGTACTGTAGCCTTTTCTCAGATCAACGTTAATTTGTGTGCATAATAAATTTATTGTGATGAATGGAGTCATTTCCAGCTACACAGGAAGCAATCCTTCATGCTAACAATACTGATATTGTCGCTTAATATAATTTGTCCTATTCAAAGTCTGCATCCATAATGTCACCTGCATTTGACCCCAAATTTATTTCTTTTTTCTCAGGCTTGTTTAGACCCCTGGGGCTTGGCTGCGAAAACTTTTAATGAGAAGAAAAGTAAGTGGTTTTATGCTTCAAAGAAAACGCAAAAACTC
>BQKZ01000922.1:55358-120237 GCA_036244855.1 Temnopleurus reevesii
CCAAATGCAGCTGAGCTATTTGCCAAATGCAGCTGAGCTATTTGTTGTATGTGCCACAACTGTTGATAAAATCAAAGGACATGAAAAAGTAGAGAATAATTGTGGATCAAAACTATTAAGACGGAGACATATCAAAGGATGATAAAATGGAACCCTTTGCTTTCTTGCCAGGCAATTGGCAGTCTAGGAGAGAAGGAGATAAACAGCATAGAGCAATAAAATGACAAGACCCCATCTGTAAATATCTAGTTATTGAATGATAAATGCCATAAAATTAAAACTTAGTTATTTGTCACAATTATATTCGCTTAACAGGGATACAGAAATAAAGATAGGCACCACCCTGTGTGTAAGAGGGCTAAGAATGACCTAATGTAACTGTACTTTTATGTCTAGAGATTAAAAAAAATCAGCATTTCAGAATTCAGCATTGATCACAACAAATCAGTCAATATGCAAATCAAGTTTATAATGAAATATGGTTGCTCCTATACTGTCATCAAAACTTGCATGTAGCTTGTTTGATTTTTCCTGCTTTATTCCACTTCTATCATATTTAGAATTTTCTTGAAAATAAATTGAAAGAATGACCTTCCAGTGATGAATTCATACAGACCCACAAAAAGTTAAAGAGGAATAGAAATGAATCTATCAATTAAAATGATTACTGAAAGAAAATACCTGCTTCATAGATCAGAAATTTAAAAAAAAAAGATAAATAATTCAGATTTCATGAGCATGAATTGAGTTACAGATAATAGCCATCATACATTTGTTTATTTAGTCACTTATCTATCTTATTTTCACAGGGTAGATCCTTTTAATACAAAGCTTAGATTACCAATGATTAGAAGGCCAATGACCGATACCCAAGATACTGTTAATGAGCATGAATTGAGTTACTGGTAAAAAGCTGTCATGCATAATAAAGCTCAGAATACCAATGATAAGAAGACCAATAACCGATGCCCAAGATACAGTTAATGAGCATGAATTAAGTTACCGGTAAACAGCTTTTATACATCACACTGATGAATCTATTTAGTCATTTATCTGTTTTATTTTCAAAGGGTAGCTCCTTACCAAAGCTTAGAATACCAATGATAAGAAGACCAATGACCGATGCCCAAGATACAGTTAATGCAGCAGAGCGCCATCTTGAGGTGGCCCTCATCGTCAAGGAGTCAGCATCTCCGTCAAGTAAAACTATATTCAATAGAAAGAGAGAGAGAGAGAGAGAGAGAGAGAGAGAGAAAGAGAGAGAAAGAGAATCACAAAATTTGTTTGAATCATAACTCTTGACAAAAAGGATTATTTTAAGAGATTTTGAGAGAGATGGCGCTTTAGATAATTAACTACTTTGTGAGCTGCAGTAAAAGTATTACAATAATGCAGTTTTTCAATAGCAAAATTAAGCATGTTCATCATTTGTTTGAATAAAATTGATCAACAAATGGCTTAATTATCGCAAAATAAAAAGTGATAAAACGCGCCACGCTCCTCAACACAACATGCTTCACATACAAAATGAACGCAAACTCACACACTGCAGAGAATACCAACCATTCTGTGCCGGTCGCCCCCTGTACGATTCATTAATAGAGCACCATTTGAATAACGGCTGATTGGCATTTTCGAAGTAAAATATCCCAGAATATATGCAAAACTCTGTTTCTAATTTTGTACACAGTGATATTGTCAGTATATCAGCTTGTTTCACATCAAGTTATGCATCCCGATCATTACAAATCTATAGCTTTTAGTTGTCCTATCAAAAATATAATTTCACTTACAAATGGGCATAATCAGCAGTGTATTCGTTATCATACTTGAACTTGAACAGGGACAAAAAGGTTTCAAAGATTGCTTGAAAGCAATCATCTTCCTCTTTCTCATTTCCCATATATATACTTTTTTCCATATTCTAGATATGCACCTGCTAACAGCTTACACCTTCAAAACAACAATCAACGTTACTTCCGATTCAATCGTCCGAGTGACATTTGATGAATTTACCTCTCTTTCAATCCCAGTCCGTCAGTATTTACATAATTCATTGATTTCCCGGCTCCAATCTTACAGTCAACTAAATATTTACTCAACTTTAGCACAGATGTGCAAATGAGCAAATGTGTGGATTCTGGCAATTTATTTCTAATTCTAATATTTTTTTCTTTAAAGAGGATCACATTACAATGTCTTATAAACTAAGTATTGCATTAAATGTTTTAATGAGAGACAGAAAAACATGATAAGATCACCTAAATATACTTATTGTGTGTATTATATCTACAGTTTTTTCTTCAAATTTTTATTTTTACATTTACTAAGAAACATAAGATGATCAATCAAAAATTATTTTCAAATCATTTTTCTAACAGAGGATCAGATTACAATGTCTTATAAACTCAGTAATGCATTAAACATTTTTATGAGGGACTGAGAAACATTACACAATCAATTAACGATCATGTTGTGTATGATATCTACAGTTTTTTATTTTCAATTTTTCGATTGTTACTTTTATTGAGAAACATGAGACGAACAATTTAAAATAATGGTTTGAATGATATCTGTAGTTTCCTTTGTTCAGATATCCAGTACAAGGCCAATTTCATGTGCTGGTTATTACCATTACTCATCTTTTGTATGCCCTTTGACTATTTACAAACTCTTCTTTATATTTTCTGGTCTGCCTAACTCACTGAAAGGTCAGACAATCATGTCATCACAGTTTATTTGCTAGAATACTTCAAAATCCACATTACTAATTACTCCTGCACTTAGAAAGCTAAGTTCAATCCAAATTGATGACAAGAAATGCAGTATGTTAAACACCAACCAGCTTATCAGACTGAAAATGAATGACATTTCTCAAAATAAAGATAGGAAAGAAAAGCCATTTGCATAAGAGTATGTATAAGTTTTATCTTGCAAATAACAACTACATGTAGCCCTTCCCTGTGTCACAACATGAATCACAAAAGAATAATTTTGTTATATCAACAAATATTGTTTACAGAAAAATATTTTCATTATCATACCATGCTGTACTCATGTTATGAGAAATAGTTATTTTGTAACCAATAATTTTGTTTATATACAGTACCTTTAATTTATGTGACTTGCATGATATTTAAAGAAAATAAGAAATGGCCGTAAAAAAACAGTGAAAATATCAGGTCTCAATGATGAAAATAATACCTCTCCACCATTGCATTTTCATCTTGGTTGGGCAGTTTTTTAAAAAAAATTTGATTTATAAGAATGCTAATATATATAATAACCTTGGAGGACTATGTACCTGTATGATGATAACTAACTTTCTGTCATTGCCCTCCGCAGGATAGTTGGAATTAAAGGGTCAATAACTTACTTTCTGTCATAGCAGTATTCTTGGGTTCCTTGGGACATCCTTCCTCCCCCTGTCCATCTCCATCACCCTGCCTCTCTGCATCCCATTCACAGGCTGTGTAGTTCTGAGAAGGATATTTGGAATTAAAGGGCATGTGTTCCAGAACTAAAGCTTCTGGTAGGTTCTTCTTGTCTTCCTCATTATTGTTCATGATGCTTGATGGTTTCCTTTAAGCTCACTCACTGAAGAAAAATCTGTAAAAAAAGGAAAAAGATAGAAATTAACGGCATTGCTAAGATTTTTATCAACCCCCCAAATAAATGGAAAAAGGAGAGTGAAAAAAAAAACACTAAAAAAAGTTTCAAATTTTTTTCCACTGGGGAAGGGAAGAGTAAAGAACGGCCTCAGCTAATGACAAGCAAAAAAAAACAGGCATCTGGAAAGGCATTACTCACTGTTGCTGTCTCTTTCAGGGCCAACAAAATTTTACATATCAACAGAAACAACTGTCTACACAATAGATAACATGGACCTTATAATTATAATAAAATTTACCATTCCTTGAAATTGCAGTAGCAAAGAGTAAAACATATAGCATTTCCTTCCTATTTGCCGAAGTCAATAAAAACCTGATCACTGCTCTACTGCGTTCTTTGATTACACAAAGCTGATGAACAGAATATTATTATTGAACAATTACAGCTGTTTACCCTCAACCTGAGCTGGAGCAATATGTACCAGCTGTTTCAACGAATGTGTGAATTTCACATCATTAATCATTATATAACCAATGTAGCTGGTTTTTATCAGACATTAAAGGAAGTAAATGATTTGCATAAACTGTATCAATATTTATGAGGAATATCTAGAACACTTCACTCATCAAATATGAGTTATTGGTTTCTATGGGATGTGAGAGTGTGGGTGGAGTGTGCCTGTGTGCTGTGTGTGTGTGTGTGTGTGTGTGTGTGTGTGTGCGTGTGTGTGTGTGTGTGTGTGTGATTTGTGTTTGGGATGAGGTTTACATGTTGATATAAAGAACTGACCGAGAAGTCTGCCAGCAAGACACAATTTTATATTTTGCAGCTAGTATTGTTTAGATATAATTACTAAATATCAAATTTGATTCTAGTTTGTTGCAGTTGTCTCACAATTTTTTTTCACTAGAATCATTATAATCAAAGCTCTGTGAATGTAATTGTGAACTATGAAAGTGATAATCTTTTTCTTTAGATTTTGCCCATTCTGAAAATGGCATTAACACTCTTCACAATATTTACCCAAATAGTACTTTGACACAGTTTAACTCATTCCACGTTTTCTTCGCATCAATGAACATCCGTTGGCCTGTTTTCTTCGCATTTTTGCACAGAGTTCCCATACAAACATGTACACTCCCTAAACAATACAACACACAGGGGGTTTACGGGTGAACACACAAAGAGTTAATGGGCAAGATCTTATGCCTCCGTTTTACTCATCCTGGTTAAAAAGAAACTAGAAAATACCTTAGATATAAAAATCTGAACCTATAATTTGATATCTACATAAGCTCCTTTCAGCCATAAATCTTGGGCATTGCAAAAAATCACATATTACATAATTGCCTTTGACTAGCATAATATCAGCCATTCAATGTACCTTCAGAATTCCTATTTTCTATTTATAAAAAAAAAAAGACCCTGACTTGCATTTTTATGTCACAGCTGGACATTCTCATCTCTCAAAACAGAAACTGAAAAAAAAAATAATGAAACAATTAATCAAACCTATCTTGGTTCTTTACAAAGTATTCACTGAATGTATTCATAACATGGTGATAAATTCTTTAAAATCATTAATTTTCGACATATTGTCCTGAGTCTACAAATAAATTTGTATCCCTCTGTTGTGAGTAAAATATTGAATGAATGAATGAATGAATGAAAGAAATTTATTACCAAAAATTGTATACAATTAAATACAAACATGTATATATCACAATACATTGGTAAAAGGACACCAAGAAATAGCAAAACTGCTAGTATATTACAATCATAATGATAAAATTCATACTTTAATATTGTTCAATACCAATCTAGTGATAATTCGTAACTTTAAAAATGATTAGCAATTCTTCAATGCAATTATTAGTGGTTTTTTCCAACCACTTTCAAACCCAATCCCCTTATTTCATTTTCTGAAGAAAGAAACATTGATACACTAATTTATAAGAGAAGAAAATGAATCAGTTGAACAAGATATTAATGTGATGTGCAGAATGTCAGAAAAAGGAAAAGTGATCTACTAAAAAGGTTATAAGCCATTTTCTGGACAACTCTTTTAAAAATGGTCAGAAGCCAAGAGAGGTGTCATATTATTACTACACCATTTCAAGATTCAAGTTTTATTTACCTTTTTTCTTTACCATATTACAATTTTCAAATTGGGGTGTTACACTTCGATAAACATAGTATGATCATTACAACATTGAAAGCTGACATTTTATCAAATAAAAATAAATCCCAGATACAATATCCTTGGTAACAAGCTTGTCATATTAGTATCATTATCATTATTATTATCATTCCAATAATTATATTATATAGTATCTTAATATTGGGTAAAGAGGAGGACCATTGTGAACAAGGACAAACTTTGACAGCCTCTATTGATTTGCTAATATATCACATTTGCTTTTATTTTTGAGATTGAAAACCTATCCCAGATGAAGGTCCTTAGACCTCATCAAAAAGTCTTTACCGGTCTAAGTTTAGTCCCTATTCACAATATTTTACAGTGATAAGTAAATTGACAAACCTGATATGATAATTGACAGGATTCAGCATTATATCCCTCAGAGATGAAATTTCCACCTTAGATATTTCCATATGGTGTGTCCCTGCCTCCGGACATTAGTAAGCTCGGCATCCAGTGTTTACTGTAATAATAGATAATTAATTTGTAGAAAACATTCATGCGTCACAAATCTAGGCTCAATAATCTGGATTATCCCATACAATAGGAGACTAGACCTATTAGATAATGTTTCACCACAATGGAAAAGCAGAATTACGGCATGGCTTCCAAAAAAGTAGTGGCTCACAAATACATAAACATATGGAAATCTAACAGAGATACTGGTCTCCAGAAAATGATCAAATATCATAAACACCCTCTCATTAATATAATATCAACTTCAATTAAAGCAAAAGACAAAACATGATGTCATACATATGAATAGATCTACACCATGACTGACTTCGTACCGTGCAGTGTTGGAAAATTGCTGGTATGTGCATGATTGTGGCATATGAAGTTCTAACTAATTTAGAATTATCTTCAGATTAGAAGGTACCCTCACATAGGAATGACATGATGACCAAAGAATGAGTGGACAGTTTTGAACTTCTCCAAAGAATTACGTAAGGGGAACCATAGCTACTACTATGCTCAAGAGATTGATTGATATTTCAATAGCAGAGTTCATCTATAAATCACAATTAAAAAGTGTGACAATGTTGCACAGTTAAAAGAATTAAAGAGTACAGTAATAATGTTTTGAATTTGGGAAATGGAGTAAATGTAATGGTGCTGTTTCAAATTTGTCAATGCAAAGCCAATTTCTTGAAATTTTTTGCTACAAGTTTGAAGAAATCAGCCATTTGAATAGCAAAGTAAAATTTATGCTAAAAATTGTATTGCTGGATGAGAATACCATATTGTTATCTAGCATGGTAATTTATTCAAAATACAACTGTAATGTAAGTCAGAATTCTTTGCTAAAGCCCCAGTCACATACATGTAAAACTGTAGACTGAACAAAGACTTGTGTTGAATCATGTTGAATCAGGGGTCATGTGTGATTGGGGCCTTACCTGTTTTCGATATAAAAAAAAAAAAGGATTCAGAGGGGATCACTTGACCAGATCGTTCTGAGCTTTTATAGTGATAACAGTAAGGAGAGATTTCTGACATGTGCACAATGGGTTGAAGAATCTGCAAATTGGTGGCTACTTGAATACTGTAGTGTACAGGCCCCTTATCGGTGCTCATATCGCTGAAAGTTTTACACTCACTATTATTCAGCTTTAGCTGGATAATAGCACTCTACATTACAAGGAATTTCTTCCTGCCACCCAAATTTACCTCACCTGGGTAGAGCGCAGTACGATGAGAATACGTTTCGTGCTGAAGGAAATTAATACAATGGGTGGGTCTTGAACCTACGAAACTCTGGTTGAAAGGCGAGAGTCAGAACCATTACACCACATTACATGGTATAGCTATGTTGGTTATTTTTACACTGTAATTCCAAGAGCCCTTGCATTTACAACGTATATATCACAAATAATCACAATTAGAATCAATAATGTACATACAGTAATGATGCCTTACTGCCTCAGTGCAATTCTTAATAGATAAACAAATAAGGAATGGAAATATTGAAACATGATGGTTATAATAATTAGATAATTTATATAGCGCAGATACTATATGGATATACTCTACTGCAGAACTTGAAATTGCAATTTATTGGGAAATTTCCTTTATGAGGTTCCTTATGATTCAAGAGGTAGATTTACACCAGTATAATCAAAATTTACCTTCTATAGAAGAGCAAAAGAAAAAAAAACAAGATCAATCAAATAAGTTTGAAAAGGATTGAAGTGCAAATGACATCATGTAAAACATGAAAGCTATAAAGACCAACAGTTCAGGAACTTGATAAAGTACCATCAGTTTATGCAATTGCTAAAGAACATACCAGTATAATTAGCTCAAAGTGACCTAGAGATTGAAAGTTTAATACCCATGCACAGTGAAACCAAAGACTAATTAGACTTTTTGTCTTCTTGCTTGGTTATTGACCAGTGCAAAAGCAACAAAAAAAAAGTGATACAAATAAAAAATGAATGAAGAAATAAATATTAAGCAATAAGGTCATAATAAAGTCCTAATAAAAAAGCATAAAGTCTATTTAATCTTTTAAAGAAATTTACATGTCTTTATGAATATTGTAAGATCTAAAGTATACAGGGCTAATTGGAGAACAAAATTATTCACTAAAAAGTTTAGGGTGGCTACCATGGTAAACAAGATCTTTTAAACATCACTACTGACTGGACCTAGAGTGACATTGTCACATAAGACTTCAAAATACTGGTGCCTGATGAATTATTTTTGTTTATAGAAGAATGACAATTATAATGAGCAATATAATTTCTATATCATATTTATCATATCACACAGTTGTAATTTTCTTCAGAAATATTGCAGAGAAAATTGCCATCCATCTGACCACAATACAGAGATGCCAACCTGTCCGGAATATGCATGAGATAAAAATTGAAATGTGAATAACTCAACAGCTGAACAAAAGTGAGACAAATCATGACACCAATAACATACACTCAGCCATTCAGCTGTAATGAAGGCCTTGAATTCATATTAAAATGAACCTTGTTGCTAGATTATGAAGTAGTTGGCATCTCCGCCCTTATGTCTCCAAAAAGCTGTGCATTTATAGCTTACCTAAAACATGATGGAAACAACACCATGTAGAGTGGCGAAATGAACTAAACGGTAACAATCAAGCCAACTTCTTCCCTCGCGATCTCAATATTTGGTGAAAGCAAGGGACCCTCTTGCTCCACAACCTTATCCGTGAGAACCCGGCGAGAATATTAGAAAATGATAAACCCCAGTATTGACCACACATCTTTTGTTCCACACCACCCGTTCTAGTCAGACCCCTACTCCAGGGGCTCAACACGATGTTCTCCTTTTGTCTCAATTATGGATTTTCTGTTGCATACACCCTAAGGCATTTCAGCGGTACTTTAACTTCATTGATTACACCCTAAGGGAAAGTTAGTGTCTATTTTACCTACACTTTATGACATAATAGGGGAATGTGTATTGTATTGGGATTAGTGCTATTGTCACGAATGGTCATAAATTGACAAGATTATTTTTTGTGCTAAATATATTTGAATTGACATGTAAAAATGCGTACATTAATGTTTAGATAACAAATTGATTATTAGGACANGCCATTTGAATAGCAAAGTAAAATTTATGCTAAAAATTGTATTGCTGGGTGAGAATACCATATTGTAATCTGGTATGGTAATTTTATTCAGAACACAACTGTAATGAAAGTCAGAATTTCTTGCTAAAGCCCCAGTCACATAGAACTGTTGACTGAACAAAGAGTTGTGTTGAATCGTGTTTAATCAGGGGTCATGTGTGACTGGGGCCTTACTTGTTTTCGATATAAAACTCAGGAGAATATATTCAGAGGGGGATCACTTGACCAGATTGTTCTGAGCTTTTATAGTGATAACAGAAAGGAGAGATTCAATTCAATTCAATTCAATTCAATTCAATGTTTATTAAAATATATCATAGCAGCCAGGAGGCTGAATTGTGACATATCATACAATCAAAACGACATTTAAAATACATAACAACAGTTATTAGAATAGCTATCAACATGTTCCAATGAGGAACTAAACTGAAAGTTGTCCTGCTGGATCTATGTTGTATAAACTCACATCAGTCCAAATGTGATAGCAGGATAGTGGTAGGATACTTGTAAATAAATATATTCAAATACTTGGAGCAGAAAAAAAACCTGGCGGCCAGTTAGGCGCACAACAATTTTTGAGATTACTGACTTGTGCACAATGGGTTGAAGAATCTGCTGCAAATTGGTGGCTGCTTGAATACTGTAGCGCACCCTTATCGGTGCTCATGTCGCTGAAAGTTTTACACTCATTATCATTCAGCTTTAGCTGGATAATTATAGCGCTCTACATTACAAGGAATTTCTTCCTGCCACCCCAATTTACCTCACCTGGGTAGAGCGCAGCACAATGAGAATAAGTTTTGTGCTGAAGGAAATTAACACAATGTGTGGGTCTCGAACCTACGAACCTCTGGTTGAAAGGCGAGAGTCAGAACCATTACACCACATCACATGGTATAGCTAAGTTGGTAATTTTTACACTCTAATTCCAACAGCCCTTGCATTTACAACGTATATATCACAAATAATCACAATTAGAATCAATAATGTACATACAGTAATGATGCCTTACTGCCTAAGTGCAATTCTTAATAGATAAACAAATAAGGAATGGAAATATTGAAACATGATGGTTATTGCAGTTGAAATCGCAATTTATAGGGAAATTTCCTCTATGAGGTTCCTTATGATTCAAGAGGTAGATTTACACCAGTATAATCAAAATTTACCTTCTATAGAAGAGCAAAAGAAAGAAACACAACACAAGATCCAGCAAATAAGTTTGAAAAGGATTGAAGTGCAAATGACATCATGTAAAACATGAAAGCTATAAAGACCAACAGTTCAGGAACTTGATAAAGTACCATCAGTTTATGCAATTGCTAAAGAACATACCAGTATAATTAGCTCAAAGTGACCTAGAGATTGAAAGTTTAATACCCATGCACAGTGAAACCAAAGACTAATTAGACTTTTTGTCTTCTTGCTTGGTTATTGACCAGTGCAAAAGCAACAAAAAAAAAGTGATACAAATAAAAAATGAATGAAGAAATAAATATTAAGCAATAAGGTAATAATAAAATCCTAATCAAAAAGCATAAAGTCTATTTAATCTTTCAAAGAAATACATGTCTTTATGAATATTGTAAGATCTAAAGTATACAGGGCTAATTGGAGAACAAAATTATTCACTAAAAAGTTTAGGGTGGCTACCATGGTAAACAAGATCTTTTAAACATCACTACTGACTGGACCTAGAGTGACATTGTCACATAAGACTTCAAAATACTGGTGCCTGATGAATTATTTTTGTTTATAGAAGAATGACAATTATAATGAGCAATATAATTTCTATATCATATTTATCATATCACACAGTTGTAATTTTCTTCAGAAATATTGCAGAGAAAATTGCCATCCATCTGACCACAATACAGAGATGCCAACCTGTCCGGAATATGCATGAGATAAAAATTGAAATGTGAATAACTCAACAGCTGAACAAAAGTGAGACAAATCATGACACCAATAACAAACACTCAGCTGTAATGAAGGCCTTGAATTCATATTAAAATGAACCTTGTTGCTAGATTATGAAGTAGTTGGCATCTCCGCCCTTATGTCTCCAAAAAGCTGTGCATTTATAGCTTACCTAAAACATGATGGAAACAACACCATGTAGAGTGGCGAAATGAACTAAACGGTAACAATCAAGCCAACTTCTTCCCTCGCGATCTCAATATTTGGTGAAAGCAAGGGACCCTCTTGCTCCACAACCTTATCCGTGAGAACCCGGCGAGAATATTAGAAGATGATAAACCCCAGTATTGACCACACATCTTTTGTTCCACACCACCCGTTCTAGTCAGACCCCTACTCCAGGGGCTCAACACGATGTTCTCCTTTTGTCTCAATTATGGATTTTCTGTTGCATACACCCTAAGGCATTTCAGCGGTACTTTAACTTCATTGATTACACCCTAAGGGTAAGTTAGTGTCTATTTTACCTACACTTTATGACATAATAGGGGAAGATGTATTGTTCTGGGATTAGTGCTATTGTCAAGAATAGTCATAAATTGACAAGATTATTTTTGTGCTTCAATATATTTGAATTAACATGTAAAAATCGGTACATTAATGTTTAGATAACAAATTGATTATTAGGACGAATATACTCTCTAGACGGATTCACACAACCATTTTGTGTAACAGTCATACAAATCACATCAAAGTAAATATATTTCTAAAGAATCAATTTTTAAAAGAACAATGATTTTGTCATTGATTAAGGATTTTTCAATAATAAATATTTCTTTCGATATTACAATTTTTTCTGTGACTCGTGGGACACTTTAAATGGAAAGGTTGAACAGATACTAAGGCCTATCAACCTATTGTCATCTAGTACAAATGTAGGCCCAGAGTGAAGCTAGCATATTTCATTTGTCACAAAATAAATAATTTTTTCGATGTAAAAGTGAAGAAACCATAGATCTTAACACAGGTATTTAGACAAGTTTGTAACTTTTGTGTAGCATGCAAACTGGCACTAGGCTTATGACAGGTCTGGGTAGAAATCGATACTTTTGATCTAAATTTAACTACACTTTTGTTCATTAAATTCTATCAGATCTATTTCAATTCATCGTTACAAAAAGTTATAAAAATTACTCATGAAAGGTCATCCAGCGTTTGTTTTTGTTGAACACTGCACACAAAGCAGGATAGCTATGTTACATTTCAATGAGCGCTTTTAATGACAATACTGTAAAATGTTCGGCTAGATCAGCCTCGACTATCATTACACCCCCAAGGTCACTTCACCCTGGCTTTTTAAATTCTTAGAAAAAAGTCAAAGTTTTGGTCGGACAAAATTGACCTTAAGTTTAGAGCTTTACATCCAAATTAGTATTTTGTTTCCATTTAAGTACAGTATTAATATTTTGTTTCCATTTAAGTACAGTATTAATATTTTGTTTCCATTTAAGTACAGTTGTCAGACGTGTATCCAGGGGGTGATGAGAGGGGGGAGGGCAGACACCGATTGTAATATTTTTTTAAAGAAGAAAAGTCTGAAGAAAAAGGAAATGAAAACTAAAAGTGATAAAGGATTTTTTTTTCTCTCTTCAGCTTCTCAGCTAATGGTGTAATTTTGATTGTGGGCAAATATGGAAAGACAGGACAAAGATAACCCTCGGCAAATGGAGACCTAACAACACCCAACAACAGTTAGGACGATAGAGAATGCAATGTAAATTTGTTTTGGTGTTGGTTATTTTATTTCTGCTTGCCATGAAATCTTTGAACCACATTTCATCCCATGTTTGAGTGCAATCCTGGATACATACCTGCCCTGGTTTACGGACCCTTAAAAATAGGCACAAGTAAGTCTGGAACCTTCGGAATAAGTCGCGCTACTTCCAAAACCTTTTCCTCGCAGCGCCATCCATTCAGTGGAGCGGGCTCCCGAGGATTCGGGGCGAGGTTGCTATCGAGTATCGGGCACAGCATCACTCTCACTCCAAAAACAAAACAAATTTTAGATCTAAAACAAAAGAGCATCGAAAACATTCAATATGATAAAGGTTTCCCCAATTACCCAACGGCGCCTAACTTACCTTCATTGGATGATTTCCACTCAATTCCGAGGAAAAGCAAATTTGTTAAGTGCCTAAAATGATGCAAACGTATCTGACGGCAAAAGTTGTGCACCTAGCTCTGAAAAAGATCAAAAGCAAGGAAAGTGGGCGTGGCCAAATGGGGCGGATCCAGTTATAGGGCAAAAGGGTCGCCCCCGATGCATCTATCTGGAGCACCAGCTGCGTCTCCTCTACATTTTATTTCATCAAGAGTTGTTCGGATTATTAAAAAAAGCACCGTGATTGGAAAAACATATTTCTTCTCAGAGTCTTTCCAAGGAGAATCTCGTACATTGTCATTTTATATTATTTTAGAGCCTTCTCTAAATGACGGGAAATTGCTGAACGGTAACACAATGTTCATTAGAAATGTGTGAGGAGGATATAAGGAAGTGCATATATATAGTTGTGATACAGGAAAGTATGTGACCGAGAACTGGCGGGGGGGGGGGGGCGGCGGCAGGACTAGGGCTGCCTTTTCTAGAAATGTGTACAAACAAAATACATTACCATAGACGTATTAGTACATTACCAATTTTCATGATCTTCCGCGGTCCATGTGATGTTTGTTCATTCCATTCGGTATTACATTTTTCGACAGTCCGGTTCGAAAGTGTTAAGAATGTATTTAATTTTCACACATGACATATCTTATCAAGACTATAAAATCAATGCCGTATTGGATTAACAAACTTCTTTTTATTCTGTCGGTCGATAATTATGGATCCATGACGGGGGTAGTAACTTATTTTGTTTTAGGGGACAAAATAAACCAATGAATAAATAAACA
Organism: Temnopleurus reevesii; assembly: GCA_036244855.1. NCBI lineage: Eukaryota > Metazoa > Echinodermata > Echinoidea > Temnopleuroida > Temnopleuridae > Temnopleurus > Temnopleurus reevesii. Next base: position 69,659 of record BQKZ01000922.1, read on the forward strand.
CATAACTCTCAAGGAATATGTACCCTATACATAAAATAGAGAAAAATCGGGAATTATGAACATTCTTGTGGAAAAAGTCCTTACGACGCTTTAACACGCATGACGTGTAAGATGGTAAGATGGTCCGACAAACGAATGGTAATTGTATTATGAATGATTATGATGAAAATAATTAATAATTTTCAGTAATTTGTATAGATTTTGAAGAAAATCGATACTGCGTAAGTTTGGTTTGGCAAACTTTTTTTTCCCGGTTACCCTCAGTTCCAGTAAAGCTAAATATAGATCTATGACATTTTTTTAAAAAAGATTATATTACTTAAATGCCTAATATTCTTTCATATCACAGAAGAGACCGCTTATCTTCTGAAAGGGAAAATGATCATGCTACTATTGAATGAAGCCAAATGATGAGACTGGAAAGCTGACAATATGGGAAAATCCGTTCAAATTCTCGGATGACATGATCCCGACCGTCAATGGGGATCCTTGCGATCGGCAATTGTGACGGAATCTGTGACGTCATGTCGGACAAATTTCCCTTCATTCTGTATGCCAACGTTTACATTTTTGTTTCAGAAAAGTCGGCAAGATGATGGTTTTTCACTCGAGTACGTACTGTATATGTTTCTATCAACTCTGCATGTATTTTGGAAAGAATCGTGTTATATCCTAATTCCCTTGGATTAATAAAAAAAACGAACATATCCAAATTACAAAATTGATGGAGTATGGTCATCTAGAATGTAACAGATGCAGTCACTGTTGCCAATCAGTGGAAGGGATCGTAATACCACTGAGAATTCGGAAAATCACCACTTTTGAAAGGATTTTCTGATTCTGCTCAAACTTTCACAGTTGGTTCATTTGAGTTATCTTCATTCATCATCTTTAATCCTTACTAGGCCGGGGGGGGGGGGGGGCAGGGGGTCAGCCCTCCTCGACAAATTTCGTGACCACTTCGCCGCGCAAAAGTTTTTGATCACGCGGTTTACTGACTTTTTTATTTATAGTATCCCGCAACTTTTAAGACCAATTTATGGAAATCGGACGTACCATTACGACGCCACACGCTATTTCATACACGCATGTCAGCCTCAAAACTGCTCAAAAACGTGATTTTGTGTACAAAGTCGATGCAAATTATGATTTTGCAATTTGTCGAGGGGGGGGGGGGGCGGCCTAGTGAGGGTTAGATATTTAAATCTTTAAATCTCCAGACTTGGAGGTGCAAAAATTCCTTAATGGGCGCCAAATTTCAGCTGATGACCCCCTTTTTTGCTTGGAGAAGAGAAACATTTCAAACTGGTCAAGCCCCCCACTCCCCACCCCACATCCCATGATTCTTAATTTTCTGAATGCACGGATGGGTTCCTGCATTTTTCTACGATTTTTTTTCTGCATTTTTTCTCAAAATACATGCGAAAAAACGTTCTTTTTTTTTCTTTTCTTGTCAGGCTATTTGTTCACATTTTTGTATATCATGTAGGTAATCGAAGAAAGAGATGAACATTTGAACCCTAAAACCAGGCTGACACTTGCACGACTTTCGGCCACGATTTTGCCATGGCAAGTCCTGGCATTGGGGGGGGGGGGGGGAGGGCACGAACTGAGATGCATTCGCACTGGTCACGTCTATTTTGCGCATAGTTCCCGACGAGTTCACGAATAGTTAATGAATGCATTCCTATTGATGTCCACATTGACACGAACTGGCACGATGAGTTCACGCATAGTTTACGCACTTCCCGTATTGGCACGACGAATTTGCGCAATGCGGACGGTGTAGTGATCTTCCTGTGTCTCCGGGATAGTATCGACACTATATATATGGATGACTGGGGGCATTTCTGACAGTCATTGGCATGGAAGCACACTGTCACCCACTTGCAAAACATCCTCTTGCATCGTTCCGATGAGTTCACGAATAGTTTGCGCATGGTTCAAAATAGTTTCAAAATTTTGTCGTGACCATAATTTAAAAATTCTCGTCCCGACATGGCACGCAGTCACGACGAGTTTGCGCACACTTCACGCTAGTTAATTACGACTAGTTTGCACACCGTCTGGCACGACTCGAGTTGTGGCAATGTGTGCGACAAGATCGTGCAAGCATGGCAAATGTCAGTTTGGCGTTAGTCTCTATGAAGAATCCAAAAATAAAAGGGTTCTAAAACCATTTAATAACCATTTTCCAAGCGAGTGCAGAAATATTTTGTTTGGCTTTGAACCATAGAGGAATATAGCCGTATGCTTTGACCCATGGTTCTGATCACCTAGCAATGTAAATTGTATTTTCATGAAGTCTCTTGGTTTCCACAATGTTTTTGCACACCATCAATAGGGGCTCTAAGATATTGCGGGCCTGTTGCAAATATTTCTTCTTTTTAAAAAAAAGTTCACTTCATGACTTCTATGAACGACAGTGAGTTGCATGAGTGAATTGCATGCATGTATGAAAAAAAAAAACAACAATAAAAAAAAAAGGTCTTCACCTCCTTCGGCGCCCCTCTCAGCAATATTGGCGCCCATTTTGTGGCACGCACTGGCACGACTCGAGTTGTGCCAGTGCGCAAACTAGTCGTGAACTGACGTGAAGTGTGCGCAAACTCGTCGTGATTGCGTGCCATATCGGGACGAGAATTTTGAAATTATTGAAATTTTGGTCATGACAAAATTTCCCGACTGGTTGGTAAAAATGTGCAAACTAATCATAAAATCGCTGGGACGATGCAGAACGATGTGTCCCAATGGTTTGCAGTGCGAGTCACGCCATGACTATCGCGAACTACCATGCACAAATAGCGCCCTAATCACCCAATCTTACCAATCCCGGAGACACAGCAGGATCACGACACAGTCAGAATTATGCGCAAGCTATGCGTGAACTCATATTGCTAGTTTGTGTCAATGTGGACATAGATGGACATGCATCCGTTAACTTTTCGTGAACTTGATGTGAATTATGCATGAACTAGTCGTGAAAAGTGTAGGAGCCTCCCAGTTCGTGCCCTAAAACGGTACGACTTCCCACGACAAAATCGTGCCAAAAAAGTCATGCAAGTGTCAGCCTGGCTTTAGTCAACTTGAGAGCGGATAATGGTAGTGGAGGGAACACTAAATTTTGGCATGAGACACCCCCTCCTTAAAATGATGAATAGCAAAATGTGTGGTAACTGAATCTCTCTCTTCCCCCTCTCTCTCCCCCCCCCCCCCCTCTCTCCCCCCTCTCTCCCTCTCTCTCTCTCTCTCTCTCTCTCTCTCTCTCTCTCACTCTTTCTTCCACTGCACCGGTTGTTTGTGTGGAGTAATTTTTCGCTACATATTTTTTTTCAAGTTTAATTAACTTTCACCTTGCTCAGTCTCGGGGTATATAGGCCTATAAAAAGCCCCGTAACTCATCCTCGTCATTCTGAGCCAATGGGTGACTTCAAGTACGGTGTTGAACGCTGGTGTTGGTGTTGCAGCAAAACCAACACCAGCCTCAACACCAAACTTGATGTCTGTCGGTTTTTGGGGTAGACCTCGCAAGATTCTGATGTATTTCCGGTCGTTTCTGTATCACTTCTGTAAACTGACCAACGGTGTTGGAGCTCGGTTTACGGACTGTTTTGCTCTCTCAACACCAACACCAACACTGAACACCGTAGGCCTACTTGAAGTCACACAATGTGTTGGTAAAATATCAAGCCCATCCATTACTCCTAAAAAGGTTCCATTCATGCACCATACTGATTCAGTGGTCCTACATCCCTCCCCTCTGCCACACCCATTTAATAGCGCCTATCACCATGAGCAGAAAGGACAAAGAACTGAGTCAAAGTAAACAACTTTATTCAAGCATTCACAATAGCTTCATGATCACAAGAGAAAGTCCCAGTAAAGAATCTCTTGTCTAATATTTTTTTTTACACAGAATGAAAAGGATGACATTTTCTTCATCTACCTATTGTCGATGTTTGAATGAAGGTTGTTTACTTTGTCCCAGGCATTTGTCCCTTTTACGATGTGTCCCAATTAAACGTATTTGCGATTATGAAATGTATTGGTAGAAGAATAAACCCTCCCTTTAAGTAAAGACGTCCCACCCCCACCAGTTGATTAATGATGATCCAACTCTGCTACTTGATGAATAAATCTGAATCTCAAATGAAGGAATAGAAAGGAATTCATTTTCATATATTAAATTTTATTTAGTTCGATTCAAAATAGAATGCATATCATAAATCAAGATAGACAATTTAAAGTCAATACTGAAATAGGACAGAACAAAAATTATGGAATGTATACATGATTTTATATTGCAGAGCAAAATGAAGACGAGTGTATTTCCTTGATTGTTACCAGGAAATCTAAATTTTTCTTAAAAGCGATTTTTATTGGGGAATGTTTGTGCCTCTGTTAACATTATCGGACAATTTTTAGAAAAGAAAAACCTTTTAAAACTTTCCTTTCATGAATACGGTACAATGTTCAATAATCCAGGCCGCCCCACAGCGTTCATCGAAAAACAAAATATTTTTCTTTTCTTTTGAGTATTAACTTTTGAGAAGATTTTTTTTTCATAGTTTGCATTCTTTTACAGCATTTGAAATCAACAGAATACTAAAACAGCAAACCAACTTTTAAGACATATATTATATGGAAATATATGACAATTCACACGCACACACACGCAACTTACACTGATTGCACAATATTACTGGTTTATACAAAACAAATTGTTCAAGATAAATATGAATGTTCACTGGACGGTTTCAAGTATTGCATATAATCAAAATATATAATAACATTGTTCTTGATAATATTCTGCATAGACACGTATAATTCACATTTAGAAATCGCCAAATTATGTTACTTGCTAATAAAATACACTTTCACGTTAAAAGAAAATTCTAGATATAATTTTGCACAAGTTTTCTAAATTCTGGATAACAAAGTGTCAACAGTACAGAACTACTGGTTGACAGTGTTAATCGATGATGATTTTTAATGGTTTTAATCTGTATATACGGTAATTAAAAACCAAAGTTGTATAAAAAGCATGTTGTAAGCAAATGTTTGAGAGTGTACGGGTTTGACTGTATATTTTATAAATTTTTATATCGATTCAATTCGTTTTATTTACTTTTCTGAAAGAGCGTAAGTTTATTCCGCAGTGGAAAGCTGACCGTTTATAGTTTCTTCAAGCATCGTGTGAAATAAAATATTGTTTCATTTTCTACTAAGAAAGTATTTTTCTATTCGGGATTAATATTTCCCATAAATCATGTCAAGGCTTGCGGTTACAATACAATAGGGTATCTCATAATAGTTCAGTAAAAACATTGATTTTGCAATTAATCAGTTACCCAGGTGTTCAGGGAGAATAGAAGGCTTTCCAAGAAACAATAACAGTTGCATAACCTAATCGCGCATCAAGGTTACATATAAATCAATTTCAGTCACTGTCAATTCCGTTTGCTCTTTATATCAATACCAATCAATTTAATTCATCGATTTAACTTTGTGGAAATTGGCAGATGTTCTTATTCCCATCTACCGAATCTGAGTAAGGATATCAAATAGGTATTTTAGATGTGAAATCTCTATTGATTTAGCTTTCAAATCTAGTCACATCATTCATCTAGTATATAATATATGCTAAAAGTGGACGGAGTAAAGAAATGCTATACAGTATCTATTCGGACGGAGATCGCGTAAACGAAAAATGATATCATTTTGATATGAATATCTTCGTTATATACACTGGCCTCGAATTACTGTTTCAAGTTTTGATACCCGGAAGAAGAAATTATTGAATTTTTATACGAATCATATTATTTGCCCCACACTATACACTTAAATTTTGACATAACGTAAAAAAATTATGAAGTTAGCCTATTACAACAATACATGTATCAAGGAAATTTGTATAAGCATGCATGAGTCGGTCCAATGCAAATTCAACGATCTAGAATCCGTCACTACTTTGATTCTTTTGCAGTGGTTTAAATTCAATATTTGTCAATAATTTGATAACCCAGATGATCGGGGTTTTTCACAATAAAAATGTTCTTTTATAGACACATCATAACATTTACAGGTCGGTGTGGGATAAAGATCATAATTACACCTGCATATAGTGACCATAAGCAACGCAGGCCAATCGTAAATCAAGGTTTTTGTGCGCCAAAATACAAAGGGAAAATATTAGGCTAGCTTTGAATTTGTTCAGCATTCGGTTGACGTAGCGTCATCCCTGGTATTTCTGCATAATACGGAGAGTAAATTAATTAAAGTTGCACCGTGCGTCCACCTGCTATTATGCATATTTAATGTGTATGATTCGACCAGCTTTCAGAAAAGATTGAGTTAATGGAGAGGTTTTACCATTTTCAAGGATCATAGTGTAACAAAGGTTTTACCTATCAGAATTATTATGTGTCCATCAAAGAATCAAAATGGCTCTCCAGAAGTCATCATCTGATGATTTTCTTCCTTTCAGCCGGTTTCTTCTCCAAGTCCCGCATATGTTTGTAGATATCTGGAGTGACAGTCAAGGTGTATTTCTGATTGAGCAGTCCCGGGTAAGGCGCCGTTGCTGATGCGCCGCTTCTCTGTACGCTAGGATAGCCGCAATCGACCATCGGGTGGCATGAAGTGATGAAGAGCAGACGATCGTAAAATTCAACCATTTCTCCCGCGTATTTCAACACTCCTTCAGTCAATTCACGCACCCCCTGTTGTACTTGCCCCTTGCTGACTATCTCCATCTGCGGAGGGAACTTCTTCTGCAGCATGGCTAGCCACTTCGCTTTCGGCATAACGATCGGTAACGTCTCGATCTCCCATCGAACATCGACTCGAATCTTTTGTAGATTCTTGATCAGTTTTGTGTACGGCTCCTCGCTATCTTCCTCGGTTAATCGTCTATTTGCTTCAGAAAAGAACGGTAGCGTATTCATAGGCCCCGGTCGGTGTATAATCATGAATTTACCGTGCTTTGAAATCGTTCTCATTATGTACGAAAATGTCTCGGCGGGATTCGTAAAGTGCTCGCATGCATCCTTCAGTATCATCTTATCAAATGGCGCGTCTTTTGATCCTTCATCGAGATCCTTAGCCAGTTGCCGGAAGTACTCTTCGGCGCCAACGTGCTTGATGTGAAACGGCAACATCCTCTGGTTGCTAGTCTCCTCATAGTGAATCAACCCGGGGTAGATGTTAACCATAGGTTGAAGCAAGCAGAACTTTTCTTTCAGTTTCTCTGCGAAGCTGCCTTTGCTGCTGCCGACATAGGCGAATCGGTCGTGCGTGTCTAGCTCTAGGTGCTTGTGGATGAGTTTATACATGGCGTCTTCGTAGACCTTCCCGAAGCTGAAGATATCGTTGTCGTCGAAGACTGGGAGGTTGAGTCTGTCCGACCAATGTTCACTGATAACGGCGAAGGGTTGAGGTGTACCGGGCAGAGGAGGGTCCCGGGGTGTGAAGGGCCCTGGATCACCCACTGGCTTGTGAACGTCAGCCTCGTTCATCGTCTGAAAAAGAGCAACGTCATATACACTTGTGAAAAGAACAGCAGCTATAATAAAGGACATAACTTATAAAATCATCACAGGGTTGAACATTGTTAAAATGGGTAGCATTTATTAAAGATAAAAAAACATTTCAGGTATATTAACAGTAAAAGTGATCGTCAATGAATTTCGGAAAAGGAAAATCTGTTGACTTGACATCGATACATTTAATAGAACTGCATGCTTTCACCCTAAGAAAGTTTGGCACACATTAACTCATTTGTTTTAAGTTATGTAAACAATTTTCGTTGTACCTAAGACATGTTTTGTGTGTGTGTGTGTTCTCTTTTCTATGGCGAAAATTGGGACACACACGCAATCACTTCAATATTGGTTAAAAACGTATAATCATTGTTCAAAATACAAATTTGTGGAAATTATTATTGATTTGGTGATAGTTGTGTTGATTGTACAATATTTTGCTTAGCGATGGGTAAAATTTTGCCCAAAAGACTATTAACCGATTTTCTGCAACAAATAAGCACAAGCCAGAATTTATAGTGGAAGTCTAAATCATGATGAAATGTAAATCCTTGTACTATTCCAAATAATGATAAACAGATAAAAGAGTATAAAATATGATATGTCTTTATGACCGAGTTGTAATTTAGTATATGATGACTATTTATAAAGTATGGCCACTGCATCATCAGTGACGAATTTATACATTTTCATTCACGGTGAACTATAATTTCAATTCATTCAATACCGGTATTGATGTAGGTAGTTATATTAACATAATTGATATTCATTCCAATTATATGAAGCTGCTATCGTTACTAATGGATAATTGATAATTGATTGTCCCCCGACAGATGCTTAACTGATTAATACTGTTTTCAGAAGATTGTCGTTTACGCTTGTTCCCGAGTCATAGTTTCATTTCATTTTTGCTTCAATTTATTGCAGAACAGCTTGCATGAGATTTCATGCCTTATGCACTGGGCAGAAGTATAGCCTTAAGGGATGATCGGTGGTCAAAGGGGCGGGGGTCTCTGTTAAAGGTTTTGGGGGGAGGGGAGGAGGGGGCTGGTGCTGTTTCATTAGAATCACACCCCTTCCTCAGGAAGATTATATGCTTTTGTACGTGTACGAGTTGTATCATCATAACACCCCCTTCCCGAAGAAAGAAGGGGATATGGGGTATAGAGGGAGGATCAAAGGTGATAGAAATATATCAACAACACTTACCTTTATCTTAGGGCAAGTTCCTCCGGGTGAAAACATCCCATCGATGTTCAGCATGTTGGAGATTTCAGATCGCAGATGAGACATGGTGGTATATAATATTCAAGATAAATCTCCTCACCATAATAACATAACTACCACAATATTCTCTCATTCACGTTGTTTTAAATCAGTATATCCTTGCCATCGTATAGGTTATGAACCCGTTATGACTGTCAAGAGCCGGGTTATGTTATGACTATACGCTCGTTGAAGTTCAACAGGTGTATATAGTTACTAATGCTTGGATAAGCTCCATCCGAATATATACTCACACGCAGTATATTTTACACACCGGTTTTTCGTTCACAACCGGAACCCTATGCAGTGTCGCGGTATCAACGTAGGGGGCTTCGCGGTTACCATGGTGCGGAGACGCCTGAACAAATTGACATATGCACACAATACACATTGCGTTCGGAGCAGACGATCGCCATGTCTATGTATTCTTTGACAAAGGCTTTTAAACAAAAACGGTCTGCCGACTCGTGTTTGATCGGTGGTGCTATTGTTCTGTTGTTGACTTAGAATAATCTTTTAGTCAAACATGACGTACTTTTCGACTTTGGAAGTGTTATCTTTTGCTCTCATCTTTGTTTTTTTTCTGATTAGAAAAAAAATCTGATGGTACGTTACTCCCATTCTCACAAATCCGGTGTTTAGTCGGAGTTTAGCCAGTGAACTTACTGTAATCCTAGTCTGACATGGGGCTTGGACTGTTTCCCATCAATCGTGGTTTTCCTGCTCTATTGACTGATACGTCTGCAAAAAAAAAATTATCTCGGGCCTGTAACATAAATGAGATACGATGAATTAATTGCATCTCTATCACGTTTTACCATAGATTTATGATTAATATTTGTCGTAAATTTGATTTCATCTTTTATGTTACAGACCCCTGGTGTAAATTCGTTTGTTCATCGAATAGCCGTGAATGAATATTAGTCAGGTTCTCGATCTGTCTTCAGGGATGATGCAATTTTAATAACAGTTTGTAAACTCAACCGACATCCTGCTTATAATTATGTCGACTGCTGACATTCCCTTCTTTATGAAGACTCTGAATTATTGATTACAAACTTTATAGCCGAAAACACATGCATCTGTTGAGACGCCAGGCTTTTCAAGCTTTCTTGTCCCCTTATTGGCGTTCGCTTCTTCAAAATTATAGCATTATATTATCAAAAAGATATGTATATATTCAAAGTTGTGCAGCTATTTTGAACATTTGGAAGAATATTTGACACCAGTAGACCTTCAGCTAATCAGCATTGTGGCCTCGCAATGACAACGATTAGCTTAAGGTAATAAGACGTTTTGGTGGACGATTTGATTTTGCTGAAATGCAAAGGATGCTCCGTATTCAACACCCTCCTAGAATTATATTTTGTTTTTGAATAAACACACGCACACACATACACAAGCACAATTTTCCATCTTAATAAATATCGCATAAATATTTAATGGGGGAGTGTCTAGTAAAAAAAAAATTGGCAGGTAATGTTTATCAACTACCTAATTATTCTCGTGGTTGATCCAACGGGTTATGTATGAATAAACACACATAAGGTAACAAAAAATGTCAGCCCCATTTGAAGGATATAAAATGAACAAAAATGCGCAAATACTTATGGACACACATATTTTTGTTATGTTAATGATCAGACTATCCTATTAATCTTTTTGAGAAAAAAAATAGAAGAAATAATCCATTGAAAATTTTGATGGATATGAAAATTTCGTTATTAGTTGCTTTTAGTTTTNCCATCAATCGTGGTTTTCCTGCTCTATTGACTGATACGTCTGCAAAAAAAAAATTATCTCGGGCCTGTAACATAAATGAGATACGATGAATTAATCACATCTCTATTACGTTTTACCATAGATTTACGATTAATATTTATCATAAATTAAATTTCATCTCTTATGTCACAGCCCCCTGGCGTGTATTTGGTTGTTCACCGGATAGCCATGAATGGGTATTACGCCTATTGGTCAGGGGCCGATTGCTCGAAATCGTCTTAGCTATCCTCTTCATGCTAATGTCTGTGACGCTAATGTCTATGTTACGAAGATGGCAAAAAGTCAAGACGACTTAGCATGAAGAGGATAGCTAAGACCATTTCGAGCAATCGGCCCCAGGCTCCCGTTCCGTCTTCAGGGATGAGATAATTTTAATAACAGTCTGCAAACGCAGATTCAACCGAAATCCTACTTAAGTCGACTGCTGACTTTGTTTGTTTGTTTTTTTTTTTTTGGGGGGGGGGGGGTATGACGAAATTTATGAAGACTCTGAGATATTGATTATAAACTTTGTAGCCGAAAACAAATGCATCTTTTGAGATGCATGAATTTCCAGGTTTTCTTGTCCGCTTATTGGCGTTCACGTCTTCAAAATCATAAACATATATATTCAAAGTTGTGCATCTATTTTTTTTAACTTTTGGAAGACATGATACTTGATATCAGTACATTGTGACCGAGCAATGACACCAATTACCATGATTACGTTTGGGAAATGTGGCGTTTCGGTGGGCGATTTTGCTGAAAGACAAAGGGCGCTCCGTATTCAATCCCCTCCTAGAATTACATTTTGTTTTTGAATAAGCACACTCACACACAAAAAAAAATACACACATTTCCCATCTTAATGAATATCGCATAACTATCTAATAGGGCATGATCAAAATGGTTATGCATGAATAAACACACATAAGAGTCCCATTTAAAGGATATAAAATGAACAAAAATGCACAAAATCTTATGAATACATATCTTTATTTGTATTTTTAATATGATCAGAATATCGTATCATTTTTTGAGGGAAAATAAAAACAATTCCCCATTAAAATTGGGATGGATATAAAAAAAATTGTTGTTAATTGTTATTTGTTTGGGTTTAGAGCGCTGAGATTTGGGGGTATGCATTGGTTGTTTTTTTTAAGTGGATCAAATTCATTGATTATAGCATTATAATCACAATCAACTTTAAAGAAAATAGATATTGTTGATAAATGTGAGCAGATGAGAATCTATAATCGATCTCCCTCCCTCTCTCTCTACCCTCCGTTCTCTTCCTCTCGCTCTTTCACTATCATGATAATTGGTGGGCGGTTTGTTATACAGTCGTCTCCGCACAATCGATATTCTGTTAAAGGGTATACAGTACCGTTGATTTATGTATCTTAAGAAAGTTGAGAGAAAAGTGAGGGAACTTTCCAACAACTTGATATTATGCATATTATGTTGATAAGTGGACTAAGAGGGACAGAAAAGAAAGTGAAACGGGTAGGGTTTTACAAAACAATGCTTTTATACGCTGTCTGGGGAGGCTGAAGCCAGGCTGACACTTGCACGACTTATGACTACGATTTTGTCGTGGAAAGTCGTGCCATTTTGGGGCACGACGAGTTCACGAATGCGTGCCCATCGATGTACACATTGACACAAAGCAGCTCGAAGAGTCTCACATAGTTTGCGCATTGTTTGCACATAGATTACGCACTTCCCGCATTGGCACGACGAGTTTGCGCAATATGAACGGTGTCGTGATCCTGCAGTGTCTCCAGTATAACATCGACAGTAGTTACGGATGACTTTGGACTATATCTGACAGTTCGTGACAGTCGTGACATGGCGTACACTGCCTTCCACAAGCAAGCATCCCCCGCATCGTTCTGATGAGTTCACGAACATTTTGCACATAGTTCACGACCCGATCTTGTAATTTTGTGGGGACAAATATTTTGAACATTACAAAATTCTCGTCCCGACATGGCACGCAGTCACGACGAGTCTACGCCACTTCACGCTAGTTTACGACTAGTTTTCACACGATCATGACGCGAGTCGTGCCAATGTGTGCCACAAAATCGTGCAAGTATCGGTATGGCATAATAGGCATATGCATGTGTTGTGCTTCATCGTTAAAGCGGTTCGTAGAAGTACCCATGACTTGCGCACGACTGGTGACCCTTTCTTGCATCCAATAATTAATTTGTCGCTGAGATGTGCGGAATCATGTGTACCTCTCCGTACAGTTTTATGAAACACAAACCGGGAGGGATGGGGGAAGCACAGACTCATCCACAGAACAGAGGAACGTGCTAAGTTGATTTGAAATGTTTTAGACCAGACAAATATTTACGACCAGCTCATACAGTTGTGAGGACGGGGATATTTGTTCTTCTCATACAATGGATCTGTAATTTTCCCATGTTGAATACTGGATGATTTATTCGAAACAGATTAGTGAATGATGATTTGATAAATGTCTCTTCATTCCTGTTCTCTTCATTGCCCATTCTTTCTATCCAAGTGCGTGGTTTAGGCTTTTAATCATTCAAGGAAAAACACACAAAATACCTCAAATATTCATTTTCAGCGTCATATTTATTTTCACAAATCAGAATTATTGAGCAAATGATAGTGAATACATCATAATATCAAAACACTTCATTCAGTAAAGCATTTTTTTTTAGATAAATATGGTTAGAACTTAATGTACACAACATATACATTATTATTATTATTTTATTTACAAGGCATTGCTTCGCCACACCTCCTATTCATAAACATATTTGTTTTATATTACCGTATATTCAGCGATATGTTCACAATTATTGACAGGGGCTTGGTCGGTCACGGATACAATAAATCGTCGGACAAAGTGTACGGTACGTACCCAAGACTGGGCAACATATACTGTCCACATAACTACTATTGGTTAAGATATGTCCAACTTATGGTGGATTTTTAACATTTCAACTTCAAATTGGGTATGTTCTATACAATCAGTGAGTAAAATACGTCCAATTTATGGTCAATTTGCAATTTCACCAAAAGTAGACGTATTTTTAACCAATAGTCGCCTAGTTTTGTAGAAAAAAGACTTTTTCCCAACTTCTTATATCGACCAGCGACTTTTAGCTGCCTTAGGCGATGACCTATCGATTGCCTATCACAGGCCTATTTCTGTATAAAATGTTCGAACGCTGGTCAATTCTAACAGCCGATTGGCCACCGACCAGCAACCCAACTATCAACCACCGGCAACGAAATGGCACCCCCTAGATAGCGCTGGATCTAGTGGATTTAATCTTTATAACCGAAATGGGTCCTCCTAGGGCCGAAGAGTGCCGAAAAGCGCCGACAATTTTCTCTTCGACACTTCGACATTTTAATAAATATACGGCAACAGCTTATTTAGATCGGTGTCTGGGTAGCCACCGATTGGGCACCGGGCTTATTTTGGACGGCGAGTAAAACTAGTCAGTTAACCCATCTGAAGTCGATTTTAAAACTCCAGTATCTAATCAGTGTATAAAAATAAAGACTGTAGAAGAAGATATAGAATTAGAAGCAGAAGTATATGAAGAAGGAAAAAAGAAGAAGAAGGAGGAGAAGAATAAGAGGAGGAAGATAAGTGAAGGAGGAGGTGGAGGAGGAGGAGGAGGAGGAGAGGTATGATTTTAAACTTCATCATCTGCGACAGACCCTACAAGCAGCGATGGCGAGAAGCTACCTTTCTGTATCTGGGCAGAATTGACATCCCCCTAAAAACAAGAACCCCCTCCACAGCTCAATCTATGAGCAGGTTGTTTTCTGGATTTCTGACCATACCTATATACAAGTAAAATTTATTCTCTCACACACAAAAGTACAGTTTTTATGTAATGGAGCAATCACACCTGAGAACTATCTGAATTCATATTTTTAATGATGACCCAAACAAGAAAATTCTCCAACATAATTCCATTACCGACATTTTTTATACCTTATAGCGAGCTAACGCGGATGATGGAAATATTTCTTCATTCCACGTAACTTTTACTACATTTTAAGTGTTTGACCGATCTTTTAAAGTCTGCCAATTAGCTCTAACTATAAAAATGTAGCTCAAAATGGTAAGTTATTCTGCTACCGCCCATGTGGAATTGCCCGAAGGCGAGTTACACATTTGCGCGAGTAGCCAACTTACGCTCAGCGTTAATTGGATTCTTTTAATGGTCTCTGTGTGCACAAATGCACAGGAGAGAAGTTTGTCGGACGTTTATCATATCGCACAGTGAATGAATCACGATTGATAATCCGTTAGCCAAGCTTTTCCCTTGCACGATTCTGCGAATAGGGGGACCACAATAGGAATTTAATTGTCGCTGGACACTTGGGCTATTAACGCAAATGGATGTCCTCTGTCAGGTAAAACTAATACTGCAAAGGAAAAAAATGATGTTTTTACATACTTATCAATTTGTACAGCTGTAGGAAATTATGAATAATAATTTGGAAGGTAATCTAAACGGCCCTTTGTGTCGTTATGATATTTGGGACCTGTAATGTCATTTGTATTGTTCGTACATTCAATGACACAATTGATTACTTTAACATCATGGTTGGGCAGCTCCTCAGAGAAAAATTGATGCTTGACAACCCCCTTTAACAACAGTACTTCTAAAGTTCATTCCTCCTGAAGACAATTCCCGATGACATTATCCAAAGAAGATAATTCAACGTATTAAACGTTAGGTGGATTTTATTTATGGGAGTTGTCCTTCGGGGAATCGTCCTCAGGGTAGTTGTCCTCCGGGTTGGTTTTCCGATAAGGATAATACCTTAGGGAATCGTCCGAGAACACTTTGAAATTGATACAGCTCTCCCACCCACAAATAGCTTTATTACATAACGAACGCAAAATACTTAAAATACAGAAACAATTAAATTTGTTCTCTTAATACTCATACTGGCCATTCACTAGAAAGTGGAAATGATTTAAAAGAATCATAATTTTTGTATAATACGCTATTGTGATGATAATTTTCATAACATGTAGAGTAGGTTTCCAAATAATTGATGCAATACTTTATAGAATAGTTATCGGATAGGGATTTAAACTTGCTGTCCTGAGAAATAAATTTCACATCAGCTACATTCTCGAATTTCCTGAATCTGCAACTAAAAGTTTGTGCGACTCCTGAACTTCGTCATAGATCCTCCAACTCGCCGTATCAACTCAGGATTCATTTTCCTCAAACAGACACAGCCAGATTTTGGACCATTCAAGAGGATGTTTGCGAATAGTAACATCGCACTGAAATCTGCAATCAGAATACGTGCCTTATGAACAGCCGGGTAAAAAACTTGTACGGAAGTAATCTCACGCAGTGTAAGCAATGCGCGCACCTGATGTGTACTAGATTTGCTCCCCGATTTGAACAACTGTGAAGGCACATATTGCATTAATGGTGCGTTAAAACATCCCCATTGTGGTTGTCATTCCAGTGGTTGTTTCATTCACAGGGTAAGGTATGAGCTGGCAGGCTCCAGGTGCGATGTGCTGCAGGAACCCCATGAGTCCAGAGCTAAGCATCATGGTAGCAGGAAGGGTCACCACCCAAGCGAAGAAGATGCCCGAGAATAGAGGCCAGTCGACGGCCTTGCCCGACCTTAGCCAGCCGATCCCGCAGACTGAGCCTACCTGACAGTGGGTTGTTGAGATGGGGATGCCCAAGTTTGAGGCTATGAGAACGGTTGAGGCCGACCCGAGCTCGACACAGAAACCACTGAAAAAGAACAGTTATAATGAGAATTTATCGACAGTGTATTAGGATTCGTAAAAATGCTAATTAAATAGGCATACCAACCATAAGCAGGAAATCCTAAGATTTACATGACCTGTTTTCAAGAATAAGCAGACCACCACGAATTTACAAATGGAGACAAAACTAGTCTAACCAATCATTGATTGTTGCTTATCTTTATCATCCATCTACACATTCAATGAAACATTTGAATGTGGAACATGTTCAGATTACCCTTGATGATCAAAAAGATTATATATTATTGTTTGACAAACATAATAAAAGTGAGTTTCCGTTCACAACGTTGTCCGTCAAATTTATTGGAGGTGTTTCATTAAGTATCATTGAGTCATGAACGACATAATTCACCACAGTGATCATTTCCCACTGATTGCCAAACTATGTAGTATAGCACCGAAAGAAGAAAAAACATTCCTAACTTAAGCCCCGATCACATAGGACCCCGGAAGAAACACGATTGAACACGACTCTTTGTAAGTTCACAGATAACCGCCTCCGAACAAAGAGTCGAGTTAAATCGTGTTGCTTCCTGGGTCCTATGTGATCGGGGCCTTACTTTGACGGAGTCATTGGAGTAAGGTCTTCTCCAATCGTCTTGATGACCCGACGACCAAAGAGGAAGAGACCAAATGAGATACCACAGCCTCCGTATAGTAGAATCCATATGGGAGTGACGGTTTCCTGATCTACAGAACCCGTACTGAAGATCACCCATATGCTGATCAATGGACCAATGGCGTTACTAAACAGAACGAAAAAGATTAAATGAATCATTGATTTGATCGTTTTAGAAGATAAGTTGATAGAATCATAAATGTGCACTTTTCAATGACTTATGCACTCAAGAAACGTCTTTTACAGTTCCCAACCAGCCAGAATCAATCCTTTCCGTCTTGTGTCCTTCTGGCAGGTTCAATTCCGTGGCGTTCAGATCTGTCAGATAATTCGTCGTTTAGCCTTGAGTCAAGAAAAAATCTTACACAGGCCAGACTCGACTAAAACATCTGTAAAAGGTGTCGTGCAGCAAGTGAAAATTGGCCTCCGGTTAGCATACTAAAAGCCGAAGAATGCCGTATAGAGTCTCCAAGACTGCCGAAATCTACCAAATTCTGTTGAAGAGTAACTTTTTGGCACACTTCGGCACTCTTCAACACTCTTGAGCACTTTTTGGTGCTCTTCAACACTCTTCAACATTTACAAGGACCCGTATTAGATAAGTTTTGTGTAACAAAAACATGTAATTCGTTCGTACCTAACATCATTTCCACCATGTGAGAAAGCAGCGAAGCAAGCCGATACCACCTGCAGCGGTGAGCAGATGGCTCGAACTTCCGGGGTGTCTTGGACGGATTCCCACTCCTCTGATCCTTTCTTTACCAACCAACCAGAGTCTTCCTTTGTCTCCTCCTTGTTCTCCTTTTTCTCATCATCATTGAGATCAATCTCAACCATTCCGTCAGCCGTTACGTCTGTGATTATTCAAAGAGTAAGTATCGTAAGACGAGGAAACAGGGACGCCGGGGCAAGAAGGCAAAAAACTTAAACCGTTAACGATTTACATTTAATGAGGTGGATCACTACAAGCAACAAAAAACAAAAACAAAACGAAAACAAACATGATATAAACCTATCTAAATGAATTAATAAGTGTTGTCTCTATATTCATCCCGGCGTCCCTTTTGGACCCGTTTTAATTGTACCCAGCTAGAACCATGCTTGTGAAAAAAAAAACGTGTTCAAGGTTCATTGTAGTTTCACAAACACCTTGCATGAAACTGTCGAAGCGCTGGGTATTGATTTTCTACGTCTGCATGGGGCAGCGAAAAAAGGGTGTATGGAATACAGAATGATGTATTGGTGGTGGACTCAGTACCTTGCAAACGATATCTAGCTGGACTGAGAGTGATACATGTTGGATCAATTCCATATCATGTTGGTTGCATATTGACTTGGAGTCCTAGCTTACCTAAAGTGAGACCTATTAAACAGCAACCAGTGCCTATCTCAAAAGTCAAGCTTTATTGTATGCCTACTTTTATTATACAAAATACAAAGCAGTGTAAAGGTGGGAAACGTTTTTGCTTTAATTGTGCGTAACAAGGATACATATTTGAAATGGTCCGGTAAGTAAGGGACTCGAATATCTGATGAACCCTAACCCTTTTCACCCTTGCTTGTCTAAATGTTGGGGAAGGGGAGGAGGAGGGGGAAGGGTCCACTCAATAAATTAATGCATCTCCGTAAAATTAACGTCAGGGGCCAAACGACTCAAGGATCCATTTTTGTACGATACCAGTAAATTTACCTCCATTGGTCGTACCTTTTGGTAGTCCATATACAAATCCATTGTTTGGCACTGGATCAGGAACCAAGATGGCGTCAGGATCATCAGGATTTTTCTTCTGTAACGATGATGCTTCACTGTTAGCACTGCTGCCAGGGGATGAATCTGTTAACAAAGCATTCCAAATGACGAAAAATAGATAAAATGTGAAAAAGGAACTGTTGAGCAATCCCAGCACTACATATAATTGAAATACAGACAAAACGGAGTTGAATTCAGCAAATCAAAGCAGGTACCTTTTAGAGCCAGTGTGGTGTTAATTATAAGAAGTACAAACCAGTTGCGTATCTTGAGGGGGAAGGGATGGGGCTAATGGGGCGAGCACCCCCCTGTTTTATTTTTGGGGAAATGGAACGAAAAGTATCTCTATTAGCTTGGTTGTTTTCTTATTGCTTGTCAGCTTTCTGACGGAATGAAATGTTCATTTTTTTAATGTATATGCATCTGCAGACGATTCCTCCTATCGCGTTTATTATCAAATTGATAGTATACAAGTTAACATCGACTCTCGAGGACCGGGCTAAAACTGTCTACACGAAGAACATCTTGAACTAGTATCCCTCAGAGGATATTCCGAAAGAAATATACACCAACCTCGAGCTACTCACCTTCAAATGTAGTTTCTTCTTCCTGTGTATTTGGCGTTTCTCCCTCCTCTGCCTTCTTCAGCTCTTCCTCTTCCTTTTGTCCTAAAATGAAATTTAAATGTAAATGAATAAAAATCACAATTAATTATTTCAATTATTTCAGTTATCGGTAATCATATTTTGTCCATGTTTTCGTGAAATAACTGTAGCCAAATGATATCCAAAGGGACCTTATCATACCAATTCGTATTACATTGACTGTCATGCAAGTTTCAATAAGTTATAAATCCGTTTATACATCCTCCTGGTAATACATTTAGGCGGGATATCAGACGTCAATGCTACGTTTTCAATACTGACGCTACATTAACATGCAGAATGTCTAACAAACACATCCTATAGGCTACACACGAGTAAATAATCTCCCATAGGCCTACGTGCAAAATGGCACCCAATCAGACATTCATTAAAATATAACCTATCGATAGATTTTTTGTTAAATTACAGGGCACGATCGAAATATCACGCTCTTTTGAAACATTTACTTTTCACGGGCACTTTATCGGCTCACAAAAAAGTTTTGGTGGCTGAAATGAGACTAACCAATAATTTAACACCACGCCCACAATGAATCTCGGAAATGGTCTTAGGATATAAAATGTTCCATAGATAGCCCCAAAAGTTCAGAAATTCTCCAGAATGAAAAAATAATTAAAGAATATAACTTACGACGTCATTTCATTACATTTACACCGACTCCAGACAATATTTTCTTATCATTATGACATTCTAAAGCGTTATATTCTTATGCAAATTTACCTACGCCTTCCCGAAATTCAGTGCGAGCGACCGATTTACTCGTGTGCAACCTATATAGCAGCTACACTTTCAATGTCGCAGAACGCGGTAAATCTACGGTAGATGTTAACATCGTAAATGGTTAATGCTGGCATCTAACATGGCATAGTTCAGAAATTAAGATAACAAATACGTGGAAGCGTCGTGGTGTAGTGGTTTTGTCTCTCTCCTTTCATGCAGAGGTCCGCGTTTCGAGTCTCACCTGTGGCGTAAATTTCCAACAGTAAATTCATCCACATTGTGCTACACTCAACCCAGGTGGGATGAATGGGCACCTGGTAGAAATATTTTCCTTAAAATTTATACGCGCCTCACAAGCTGCTATTGCTAAATCCATGGAAATAATTATGTTTTACTTGTTGCACGCTTAGAGAATTCTAACAGAGGTAATTAGCGCTATATAAGAACTGCATACTATTATTACTATTATTATTATTATTACTTACTGGCTAGTCTCCTCTTGATCCATGGGATGATTACAAAGAATCCAAAAGCTGCTATAAAGAGTCCACCCCCGATTGAGATGACCATTACGATCCAGATCTCATCAAATCCAAATACTATAAAAAGGGAACGAAGGTAAGAAATAATTTCTTTTTCTTTGTTTCTTAAAGACTCCTGTATGGTGATAATGGCCATATTCATCATTGTTTAATTCATAGTCATCGATACACGGAGTGCCAAGGGTGCGAACACGTTCCTTTATGGAATCTGATCTGAACAAACCTTAAGTGTGGATGAGTAATTATGACGAAATAGCACCCTCTCTCTTGTTTGCTTGCCAGTTTGCGCCTGTAATGCACATTTTTTGTCAACAAATCTTTGGCTGCCCGGTAAGTTGCTTCAATGTCTTTGTTATATATTGTACACAGGGTGTGCTTGAGATAAATATATTGCATCTACCCTGTTTTTAAAGAAGAATAAAGTATGTAAATAGGTAAATATTGCTATGAAGAGTCAAATTTGGTCATAAAATACTAGTTTTATAGAAAGATGTCAAATTTAGCGTTGATCTTTAAACCAGTGACATCAACCATTGCAGTTCCATTTTGTGAAAGTATTTAGTTTCTTTTGGAAGTTTAGTTTTCTGTAAATCTGATCTTGACAATAATATGACATAGGTCTGTGACCGATTTTGGTCTTGGCGCAGAAGAAAATATAAAGTTGTAATTTCGAACGTTCATGGACTATTATACGATCAAGTTTGCTTGCTAATTCAATGATTTATTGACATTTGGCACATTGTTCTTTACAATTATGAGTATAGCAATTTCGACATATAATCTGTACAACCCCATACTTTCTTTTCTCGAGTTAACACATGCAAACCTGTGGGAGTGTGCAAACATTGTAACACACAGCTTCTAAACGTTCGGCAGTGCCTGACTATTAAGTGGCCATATCTTGAGGGGCGTTATCAGACCGTCGCGTCGGTTATCTAATTTCAACAGTGCGGGGGTATACCAGATTGGCACGACTTGTCAGGACAAATCATGGCCAATAAATGTGCGGATATGCAATGATTTGTATATTGATTCAATAAATCAATTTATTAATGAAATGCTGAAAGTGGACGAAAGTGGACGTTCAACTGTTTATCATATTTATGTAGAACTTAGATTGCAGATGAAGTGATAAACTTTTAAGGAATGAAATAATTAAGTGAATAACCCCTAATTGATTAACAGATTGATATATTGATGAATGAATCGATAAGTCAACTAATCAATCAATCAATCAATAATTCAATAAATTAACTTCCGTTGAGTCGGAATGATAAATACACAATCTGTAAGTTTTGGATTCAATGTAATTATCTCCAGAAAAGTGACATTTGGGTCATTGAAAAATCATATCTTAAACATAAACTTACTTAAAGAAGATCCGTAGAAGATGGAGAAGAAATTAACAAAAATGAGCACAAAATACCAAGCTGGAATCGTGTAGATGCCCCATTTAAGAGGATTTTCCTGTCAAATGAAGAAAAAAAAAAACACCACAATATAATCTATTTCCTAAAAATTAAGTCGAAAGCCAATTCGATGTTTCTATGTGATGCTATTCAAATCGGAACCGGTTTCTTATTGTTGTATCCGCACACTTCAACACACGGCGTACGGCTCTATTGTCCATGACCCACTTTATTTTGCAGAAATAGTTTATGAAGTTATCTTGCAATGTATAAGTTGAGAGGTAATCATAATGATCAGCATCAATAACAACAACAAGAACAGCAACAGCCTCATCTCATTGGACGCGAACTTTGTGATGAAATGAACGATGGTATCGAAAAATTGTTTAGGAATTTGTGAATATGGCCGGGAAATATATATAATATTCAAACAATTTAAACGGCATGATGTATATCGAACTGCCTATACAGAATGCTCAACTTTGTTAATTGGAATTAAATGGAGAACGAGCTTCACAATCAGCATGTATGACTGTTACTTACCGGTTTTAAAACACTGATGTACAAGAGACCATAGATACACGAAGATATCAATCCGGACAAGACAGGCGAAATGAACCAAGATATTACTGGAGAAGAAAAGGAAGAGAAGGCCTATTTAATTGCATTGTGACTTTTAAACGTATTATTATTATTTATCAATGACTGGGATTTTTTTCACAGCATCTCTGAATTGCACTGTCAATCAATATTCATCCATCATGGGTTAAGGCAAGAATTTTTATAAATACTATTGTTTCAATGTTTCTCAGGACCTCGTTGTAAAACAGGTTTTTATTATCTTATTTTTTAGATATCTAAATAAATATTCAATAATTTATCCTTGAAATAAAACAAAATAATTTATATTAATAATACTGCTATTTGGCACAAATAATTGATAAAAAAAAAGAAAATTCAAATTTAAACATCATTTATGACACGTGCTTTGCGAAGGATACTCGATAATATAACAGTTACATATTATTTTGTGTATGGAGTATAATTTTAGATTTGGTAGTACAGTAGAACAGAATTTGTATTAGAATTATATAATACAAATAATTGCTCGTTTGAGGTAATCGTGTCACTGTATTCGTATGCGTTTGGAAGGTCATGCAGGTAATATGACGAAACTGAGTGCCATTATTGTTTCATAAATCTAAATCTATATCAAGAAATGTCTTAAGTTTATCGGGAATACTTTGTTATTAAATCAGAATATAAATACAAAAAGATTCTGTATCATATGTAATATAAATACATGCAAACACGTATGAACATGAATAAATAAATATACGGCTTTCTGAAATCGTGACACCCCATATCCTTTTGAGTTCTATTTGCATAAACTTGACAACGTCATAAACGAACAATCACGTTATCAACGCAGAATACACATAACAAAACATTATGTCCTTGAAATATTCTTTATGTTCCACTCGAGATATATATATATATCAATTTTTGTTAGGTTTAGAGCATTAACCCAGAAAATGAACATTCGGTTATGTCAATGTCAGTGCATTGCAGAAAGTTTAAGATTCAAACGAAATATTAAACATGGGCATTCAAGGTTGGAATGAAATATTATATATGCTGAGCATGTTATCTCAAAATATTAAGTGGAAAACAATACGTAAACATTTTTGATCGGAAACAAGTGGATTTGTTTAACGATTAGAATTTGAGTAACGCCCGTTACCAGTCATCATATTCCAGTGAAAATATTCCTATAATATTCCAGTAAAAAAAGGAAAAGAGAAAAAAATCTCTAAAAAATTTTCCGGAACGAAAAGCATCTCTTCATTATGAATTTGAACACGCTGCTAGCTTCGTGGTTATGACAGCAAGGAACAACCTTTTAAAGATGAGTTTCCATGAAACGAAGCATTTGATGCAATCCGTTCAAAATTAGGGATTCAAACGTTTATACAACGTGTACAACAGATAAATCTATATTTTTTGTGTATTTATGTGCAATCATCTTTTTACTCAATTTGAAACTCACAGTAAGATTATAGGTAAAAAGTAAAAGTAAGCCTGAAAAAAAAAATCGGATTTATTTGGCTGTTAAATCCCTTCTAAGGCTTATTTTACCAATGAATGATGGGAATTGTCCTTTAAAAAGTCCGACCGACAGACGCCCTTTTTATTACCAAAGGAGGGCATCCAATCGTTTTTTGTTTTGCCTAACGTTGGTGTGATGATTCAGCATTACGATACGTAACGTAAAGGCTCACAGAATCACGACACTGTTAACTTTGGAGAAAAAATAAGTTTGTTCAAAGTAGTCCTGGTAGCAATGGAGTTAATATTTAGTTGCCTATTCATTGGCTTCAAGAGATGTTAAACCTTATGACAGCGCAAATTCTTTTGTAAGTTGACAAAATGTTGGATTGATTATTGATGTAGTTTCAAATGTCAAGATATAGATCTGAGTCGAAAGTGGGCAGTTAACAAATTCTTTATCAAGTTTATATAGAATTTAGATTTCATGTTTAAAGTTATGGGTAACATATGAAGACTTAATGATGTGATGACCTCTTAAGGAAATAATCTTCATTTCTCTTTGTAAAATAAAGCTTATATTATTCAAAGTTAGATATACTGCACAATTTGTTATACGGTTACTTTCAACAATGCAAGTCCAAATAACACTTATAAAAGTACTTCCGATTTGCTGACTGTAATTTTAAATTTAACGTTTGGTATGATAATAAATATTTAAAGTCAATCCAGTTCCATTCACTGTACTGAAAAAAAAAACCAAACTAAAGTCCAGCTTATAGTAATGCTGACATCATAAAAAATGATAAACAATATTCTTCTGACCAGATACACCCACCTATTAGCAACTTCATGACATTGTAAAATTGGACAACGAACAATATTCGTACCCATTATCAGCTTAATCAAACAAAAACTTTGGAAAGCAGACTGCGTATTAATAACTTATTAACAACAGCTATAGTCCGAGGTTCAATTGACACTAGGTATAAACCAATAATAGAGTGACTATTTGTTTTACCTATTTCGTGCTTGCACCATGCCTGTCACATGTAAGTCAATCTTGGGTCGCAACGCAAGAGATGTAGATATTAATGATATTAATATTTTGAAATAGTACGTGTATTACCATGAGCTCTTTGTTCAGATGGATACAATCTTTATTGGAGCAACATGATTAATTATATTTGAAAAGGTACTAAGTATATGGGGCAACGTAAAAGCGAAGTATTACAAATAGACTACGGATGGAAAAGTTCAGGTTAAGAGCAACGTATTCTTTTTTTTTATTGAGAAATCAAATCAATAAGAGATGATGAAAGATTAAAAGATTAGATTGGGAATATTTCAGCAAAGTTTCGTCATGGAGTTACAAAGTTCAAGAGTTTAACATTTTATTTTTATATTTTACTATATTTTATTCGTTTGATGAAAACCGAAAAGAAAAGCTTATTTCCAATGTGGGTCTTATAGAAAGCATAGCACTCATGAATTAAATGTAAAATAAAGGGTTCCAAAAGACCTGTCACGATTCAACAGTTACATGTACCTAAAAACAAGTTATTACATATGAAAGTCCACTAAGGGATTCGACTTTTAAATATTTTAAAGCATGATTCCTTTGAAGTGAAGGAATTTTTTAACCTATTTTATGTTATTTAGGAGGGAGTGAATGTCATTGAAATAAATTTAGTTTTCTACCGCACCTGTCCGTTTCGGTAAACAAAATGATGTGTCTTGTATTATATTTGACGCTGTTTGGCATGCGAGAACAAATTTATTGAGATAAAGTGGTTGGCATTACTATAAATGATTCCATGAACAAATTATTCAGCACGTAAATTTCAGAACATGGTTCTATTGCTGTGTTCTTTATTTGGGTCATAAAGACTACAAAATAGGCTAATTTCGAATCCAAATATGTGCGAAATCCAAATGAGGTACATGTTCTGTATCTATATATAGTGTGTCATAGTGCAATGCCATCTTAAAGGCGATGACTAATGATTTCAAAGACTCGAAATTAGGCCGTGCTGTAATTACAATCATAAAATTTAAGCAGGAAGCACCTGAATTTTATAGGGTAACCCGATCCTGTGTATATGTCAATATACAAGGGATTTATTATTGATACAAATTAAGAGTACGGCCGCATATTTACTGTAAATCTTTAAAGCAACACACCACTCACAGATAAACCTTTGCGGGGAGCTTCGGCGAGAAGGGTTATGATAGTTTCGCTCGCCCAAATCTACGTTTTTTATAAGTGCTGATTCATTGTATATATCTTGTTGAGGCATTTAATGGTTATCTGATCCTTTCGTGCTTCCAGATATAATTGCAGATAATGAAATTTATGTGTGTTTTGAGTTGATACCCCAATTAAATTTGACTTTAGAATTGAAACCATATTCATGTATCCTTGATCAAACGACCCAAACGGTTACCACCAATGAGAGTCCCGGTATAGACCCGCACTGCTTAAACCCTCTCCATGTTTTAAAGCCCAAGTAAAGTTTTGGTAAAAGCGAATAATTTTATCGTCAGATTTTGTCTTCAAATCTATATGAAATGAAATACAGTATCATAAACATATTGCACAAAAGACTGTGGGAAAATAAACGAGTTTGGAAAAAGCTATAACCTAAAATGTGCAAATTGAAAAAGTGTGGTACTTCATCACGCCATTTCAATATTTCTTTTTTGATAAAGGACAACTTCCCATGCTCAGAATTGGATGAAAATTTCATAATTTAATTTGTGTGTATATCTCTGTAGCATTCTATTGTCAAATCTCGGAAATAACTTTATATATGCTCGATAACAAGCAAAATAATGCTATAACCAAGAGAGGGCGCTAAATATGATTTAACGGGTCAAATTCAAATTGTCAACAGAATTAGTTCGTAAAAAATGTGCTATGGTCTCAAAATGTGTATAAGAATTACATGTCATGATAAACACCCCCAAAATTCACATTTCTTCATCTTTAACAAAACTATACTTGGGTAGTGACGTTCTCAATTTTGGTATACCCTTACTCAATTTTCCTCCAATTTATAAAGCAAAATATAGTGATCACATTCTCATAGCAAGACGATAAGTCAGCTGGGAGCCAAGTGATGAGCTAGTTATTATTTCAACAATTTCCAGTCAGAAATGTCTGAAACTCAATCAAACACAACAAGAAACGGAGTCAAATGTTACTAAGATTACAGTTGGCTCCCTGCTGACCACTTTCTAGTCATTTTAAGTCGTTCGTTTTATGAGTGCAGTGTATGAAATAAAATTGTAAAATAAATATATATGAATGAAGTCTTACCAATAAAAACTACGACCTGCCAGTTGACTCCGACACCTCCAAAGACCACAAGATGAAATCCCAAGGAAGCACCTACAATACTGTGTGTAGCAGACACGGGAACTCTCAATATCGTTGCAGTGAAGAGCCAGATACAGGAACCTAGAATTAAAAAAAAATGCAAATCATATTTGTGTTGAATAAAGACAGTTAATGTTCTCTCAAATAGCAATATCAGGACGTCAATCCAACATTGACTGTGTTGATGACCCAGTCACTTAGAGGAACCGACTGTACACGATTCAACACGACTCTCTGTTCGCAGGCAGTTAACTGCGAACTGAACGGAGAGTCGTGTTGAATCGTATTGCCCCGGGCCTCAATGTGACTTGGGCCTAACAAGGACTAAATCAATTTAAATTTAACAATGAAAGGTGGTAGAATGTAATATCTTTTTTAAATCATGATACTGTTGGTATAATGGTTACACATTTCCTTCAATTTGACTTCTCTCAAATAAATCACTTATTTTAGCATTTGTATAACTTTCTTGCTGAAATATGATCATGTTGTTATAACGAATGACTTTTATTACGTTCAATGAAAGTGAAAGGTGTAGAACAATTTATGCTTGAGTAATGATCATCTACTGAGTAAAAAAATGTTACAAAGCAATATGCCCCTACTGTAAAAATACATGGTTTTCGTCATGGAAACTGGTTAAAACTCTTTATTCATTCCTCGAAAAGATCCATAAATATCAAACATATTGACACGCTTCACTGAGTATACTGCAAGAAAATATCTGTTTCGGGGCAGCATCAAATTGTATCAACTACTTTGCATTTTGTGCTCAGTCGTGCATACATGATCATCAACCAGCAAAAAAATATTAAAACACGATCACACTATATAAACTTGATGTTTTCAGAAATTTTCCTAAACAAAAGAACACAAATCATTATCAATCCATGAAGAGAAATTTCTTTGAATAGGTGTAGCTGTCTTAATTATTTTTTTTTTAGATCGCCTCATATCCATTTCTTTACACCCTGGACATAAATAGTCGGTGTTCATTCAAGCCTGAATTTAAGCTGAATGTATAAGTGGCAATTGATTAATATGATTATGGAGTATCTCTTGTGTGAAAATCCTTTGATAATGGTTTGAAATTATTTGTTGACAGAAATTAAAAATGTAAGTTTACACTTTGTTTGTCACACCATTGTAATCACTTTGTCAATAACGTAGTGTTCGCTTTTCTAGTTTTGCCCAACAAATACCTTTTCTTGGGATTCTATTTTTGTTTCCGTGCACGATTTGAGAACGAAAAAAAAATCCGGCAGATGATTAAGTTCATAATCAAACTTTATTGATAAGCGCTATCAAAACAACAACAAACATAATTAGAAGAATTACGACGTTTCGTAAGAAAGCGCGAGGTCATATTTACACTACATACATCTGAGGTCGTTAGGACACATAATATCAGACCCGTTGCTACAATTAATTATCTGTTTCTCCTTGCCATACAATTTGCTGACAACAACAAAAACATTCATGAATATACCATGTTTTGGAACTCTTATGGATTTTTTTAGATGACTGAGTTGTGTTGGCTAAGCGGGACCAGTCCTGTCCCCAAACCTTTACAAGTTATGAGCCAGAATATATACAGATTATCATGAAACAAACAAAAAGAATCACTGTCGGGCACTGCATGCAAATAGAATTATTTGAACTTTTCTTGACAATAATATTTTTAATATTTTACACCTCACCTGCCAAAGCACACAGATTTCCAATCAGCAATAACTCATCACGTCCATAGTAAAGAAGAGGATCAAAGAGCCCTTTTCGTATTGTATCCGACACCCTATACCCGAGTAAAATGGCGCCAGATGTTTCAAAGATGGCCGCCACGACACATGCTTGGTACAGGGTCAAAACCTTGGCGCCCACGGAAGTACCGAACGAATTGGCGACATCGTTGGCCCCGAGTCCCATGGCGAGGACAAAGGCGATTAGGAAACCGGCGATTGTGATGCCAAGCACGAGCGGGTCATCTGCGTAGTAGTTAGCCATCTTGTCTGTTGGTAGTCTCTGTCGATTATAAACATCAAAAGATATTTATTTTCCTCTATAAGTTTTTTTTGCGGGAAAACCGACGAAATTATGAATATATATATTTCATATTGTTTTTGTTTTGAGATGAAATAAAACAGATTAGATGCATCTGCAAATGTAAAAAAGAGAAGAATATTTGTAAATAACAAAGATCCTAGAATACTACCCTGAAGGACGCCCACAGTATATTGGTGTGGATGTGAATCGATCCTTTACTATTCGATTTAAGTTTGGTAGAGAGCCTGTGAGCTACCTTTAGGCCTTTTTAAGATTGTCATAGTTATCTTGTTTGCACAATATATCATGGACAATTATTGAATGACTTTTTATTTCCTAATTAGAAAGGGACAGGAGTAATGATATTGGTCTGTAAATTTTTTTTCTAGGACTTTACCTTTATAGAATTTGGGATCACTTCAGGACCATTTTCAAAATAACACTAATATTTTAGAAACATATGTCGTCTTTGTGTGTACTTATTGGATGTAAGAAGAGCTCAAGGCTCCTTTTGTATTGTCATTCCTCCAGCTTGAGCCCGTAAGCATTTCACAAATGAATAATAGATCAATGAAGAAAAAGGAATAAAGATTCCAACCATGTACACATTCTCCTCCCTCATCCGTGTTAAGTTCAGCACAATGTGCATTATTTTTATCTGAAGAAATTAAAACCATGAATAAGATTAAAAATGTGACCCTCAGGTTAAAAATAAAAACCGTCAAAACTAATTTACCACAATGCTTCCTTAATAGATGCACGTCAGACGTAAAAAAAAATAGGTGTTAAAAGTGTGATGAATGGAAATTGTGTACATGCTCGGATATATCTCACAGAAATGTAATATTTTTGTAAATGTACTATCTAAATCCATTAGAGTCATCTGGACATGGAACAGGCTTCCGATTTAGATTCATCATCTTTTTTTTAAAAGTGTGTGAGTAAAATTTAAAAATCCATCCAGAAGTTATGATTTTTGAAAAGAACTATATCTGGAGGGTGTTTCATCAAGATTTGTCGCAGCGACAAGGAGTCATTTTCCAACAGTTCCCATAGCAACTGTCAGCGATAATGCTTTTCATCCAATCACAATCAAGGAATTTGTCACCACTGACTAATTGTCTCTGCGACAAATCTTGATGAAACACCCTCCCGATTGAGATTTAAACAGACTCTTTGACGTCATAGTACACAATGTCAGTTCATGCTGTATTTGGGGACGAATCCCGTTTGCTGCGTATTCTAATTTTGATCCTTTAAAATGTATACAGAAAGTGAACGGGGAGTAACATTGTCGGGCAATACATCACTGATTATGCCAAAGTGGGCAACTCAAGGATCCCCATTAGAGATATTAGCGAAACTTTGAAAAGTTCATAACTTTTGAACGGATTATCAGATTTTGCTCAAAACTGTCGCAATCAATGATCTAGTGTTCTCGTATTAACTATCCATTTAGCATACTTCGCTCCACTGCTGATGGAAGACGTCCTCATTAATTTTCCATATCTTTAAAGCTTGTGCCAGTGTTCTCCAGGTAATACCACTATATTCCTTTAAGTTGTCCGATACATTTCTTGCTTTGTTTGCCGCTTCTTCTGGTGTATTATTTTAGTATCCAATCTGCTATCTAATTTGACCAACTGATACCACTTTCTTGCATTAACTACATTAACTGAATGTGTGCTGATAGCAGAGACTGTTCCTATATACACGAGCATATAATTCAGCCAAGTCATTTTAAACAAAGTACAAATTTTAAGATATTTCCCAATTGCCCATTTGGAATAGGTGGAAATGAATATATAAGAAATGATTGCATGATACATTTGTAGGTTTAAAGTTGTTTTTTTCTTACTAACTTTGATAATGTTGAGTGTATTTTGTTATTGTTTCGTGCTTAATTGGACAGCTAGTTGAACATGGGATAACTGGGATACATGAGAAATGAGAATCAATGACGAAATGATTGCACTTATTAAAGGAAATCAAGCGTTCTCGAATTTAAGGGAAATTGAAAAGTACAAAACAAAACATTAAAATATTTGAGAGCAATTAGAAAACACACGCAATTATTGATTTCTTCGATTTTCTATTCAGTGGCCTTGCAGCCGTAAAACAATACAAATCTAAAGAATGTTGTAAGAAATGTTTACAGTTACCTGAACTTGATGAAGAAAAGATGCAATGTGCTGAGTGAAGACTTGAGAATGTTTACGATTCTTTCTTGTTTTTAAGCAGGCAATGAAGAACTTTCCATATGAATATCAATCGATAAAAAATATATTATTTGGTAGCAATTATCTATGTAAAACTAGAAGCCATTTCTTTTCCGAACTATGGTGCGATGTATCAATCGTTAGTTTATGTCTTGATATTGACTAATCTCATATCTAAGGTAATCCTCTTTGCTCTAGTCAGACGATTGTCAATAGGGGGTGGAGGATACAATCTAGCATCGCATTTGCATTGGCGCTTGTTTAAAAATTGTAACTATCTTTCGTTTAAACACCTGAAATGATTATGGAACCATCCAGTTTAGTTAGTGATAACGATTGATATTTTAGTTTGTTGAACATTGGCGAGACTAACCCGCGATTTCTCGACACACATATGAAAGGTTCACGTGTATGGTTAGACTCAAACCAGAATTTTTCAATCTATTCGTATTATCAACCGTGTAAATTT
Organism: Temnopleurus reevesii; assembly: GCA_036244855.1. Classification (NCBI taxonomy): domain Eukaryota; kingdom Metazoa; phylum Echinodermata; class Echinoidea; order Temnopleuroida; family Temnopleuridae; genus Temnopleurus; species Temnopleurus reevesii. The sequence continues at coordinate 101,909 of BQKZ01000922.1, forward strand.
GCTTACCTTAAGCTTCGGCAAAATGAGTAAAATCATTGGCCAAAGTCTACTTCCTTGAGTGTCATGTGAACAAGAATTTGCAAGCATGTGGTAAGCTATGCGTATTGTTATGTTTGAAGCTAAACTGAGACGGACTATGGCCAGGGCAATGTCAAAGAGTCATTGACACTATATAAAGATACATTATCTCCTGTTGGCAATTCTCCAGATAAAGCATTTTTCTTTTTTTTTTCAAATTAAAAACAGGTTATTGTGTAAATCATGCATCGCTTCAAAATGTTCTTCAAGCATGAAATGTTTACCCGAACCCTTAAAATATTCAATAGAATTTATCAACTCTTGAAGCATATCAGTAATGAATTTCCTCACGAACCTGTCAATCAAATTTATATCATTACGATTACAGATGTTGAATGTTTTTTCATAACATATGTGTATAACATGAACCATTTGCGTGGTGTTAGTTAGTCGCTCTAAAGGCATACTATTAAAGTTCTTTTTTTTTTCTTTCTAATAAAATGATTATATTTCACGATAAACGTGATAGAAGATAGCGGAAAAATTGCTAAGAGTATCTTGGTTTTGTTACGTCTTTTTTTTTTTTTTTTACTTGTATTGAGCCCATGGAGTCGTCCAGAACGGGATTATGTCTTGTCTTCTGGGCAATGACTTCCGTTAGGAAAAAAATATATATATATAACTTAAATCACACGGTAACAATTACCCCCGATCGAATACTGCTGGGCTTAATGATATTGCTAAGCCACTTCAAAACGCAGTAAGCAGAATAGGACGTTTAAGATGAATAATCACAGTTTGGGAGATTGGTGCCTCTAGTTCAAAGAAGACATCAAGTAATGCACATTGAATTACAAAATAAACGATTACTTTATTCTTGCAGTGAAAATTTGAACCAGGAGTGTATGGAAATGTCTGGAATAAAATGGAATGTCAACATTTTCTAAACTCACAAATGTAACAAAGAGCTCGTCGTCCAACGAAATGAGTATCATTTAAATGCAAAAAAATAGTGGATTTCAGGATTTTGAAAAAGAGCCAAGACCAATATGGCGCTAAATTTCTCTAAAAGAGGTTGAATAGCCGGTTCGAACAATTCTTCAAAAAGTTTCTTGAATTGCATGTATTAACATGGTAATAAATCTTTCTTTAGACTAATATACATAAAACTTACCTGTACAAAAATATATACAGTTTATGCTATTTACAATCTCTTAAATAGGTACAAATAGAAATGATGAATTTAAATACAAAATAGCTGGATTTAATATCTTCGAGTGCAAAAGGATAACGGCCTGGCCTTTGTCCTCATATATTATTTGCACCATAACTTTGATTTTTTTGGGGGGTGGGAAGAGGCTCTGTCCGGCCATGAATTTACACGATTTTATATATCTTATTACATAACAATGACATACAATCACAGGCCAATGACCCATACAGTCAGCATTGTATGATATTAGCCGGTTGGAAAATAAATCACAAAATAGTGCTTTTTAAGCAAAAGAAACTACCGTTACACAATGTATTTAACAAACAGATTAATTCACAAATTGTTTAACGTACACTTCATATATATTTATAACTGTATAATACTGCATAGGAAACATATGATAACGCTTTTTACTCTTGTTTTTCTTAAACAACTCAATGAATTATTCTCATTAATTATATTTTGATCGTGAGTGGTATTATGAAACTATCATCGTAAACGTTGATATTATTGTAGGATGACAAGAGAGATGAGTTCTAATAGCCTTATGTATATCAATTTATATCAACACAAGAAATTAATCAATGTGCAAAGCGACTTGAAGGCACAAACTTGCATCTTATAAATGAATTACAAGTAGGTAAGAGTTTAATTTTTTTAATCACCCAGTTGTGTTGTGAGAAGGGTTTTCATTAACGCAGAAATGTGTGCATATCAAAGTTATAGGACCCTGTCATCTGGTCATACTTGCGCGTTGATATCCATTCATTATACGAAGAGAATGTTGTAGCTATTTTGGTTGATTTCACATTCAGTGTGACAAGTGTTAGTGTTTATTTAAAACCAAATCACCATTTAACACCGAACGCGATATGAAAGAAAAATCAGCACTGTACCAGTCTTGCTACTTTAACAACTGCAAACCCTTTTACGAACTTTTTGGAAAGATTAATTCAATTACCTGAAAATGTCAACGGATACCGTGCTATATTTAAATAACAATATCTTAAACAAAGTCAAGTACGATAGTCCCGGCTTCATCAGAGAGTCGGTCTCTCACACACACATGATGTATTTCGCACGGAATATACTTTTAAAGACAGTCAAAAGTTTTAATATGACCTGGAAGAACTTTGAGCCACAAGAACTCAAATTCTTGATCACCCTGCACTCCTAATATCGGCCAAAACACCAGCAAACGTCATCATAACACCCAATACTTGATACTCCTTAAAAGTTTACTTCCGGGAATCTGCTGGCTTAGGAACCAACATGCCATCAAGATCAGGTTATTTTTCTGCAGCTGCGATGCGGAAACTCAGTTGCTGATTTATACCCTCTCCAGGGGTTTATCAACTCGGAACAATAGTGTCTTCAACAGTTTCAGCCACATTACGGACACATCTTGTTCATAATTGTGTCTCGTAGCCTCTCGTTAAAAATCTGCAGCCGGAATGTCTTTGCAAAGTTCTTCGTTACATCCCTAACGTAGTGGCCATTTCGGTTGCGTTCAAGAACGGGTATGGTTCAAGTTTGCAAGCACCAGGAGCAATGTGCTGCAGGAACCCCATGAGACCGGAGCTCAACATCATTGTTGCTGGAAGGGTCACTACCCAAGCAAAGAAGATGCCCGAGAAGAGAGGCCAGTCGACGGCTTTTCCCGATCTTAGCCAGCCAATTCCGCAGACCGATCCCACTTGGCAATGTGTAGTGGAGATTGGGATGCCGAGGTTTGAGGCGATAAGTACTGTCGATGCAGATCCAAGCTCGACGCAGAAGCCGCTGAAAGAAAAAGTTACCAAAAGTTACCTAAAGTTACCAAAAGTTACCAAAAAGTACTTATTGTAAACAACATGTAAAAGCAGACTTCAGTAAGACCACCAATCTTTAATAAACGGAAGTTTATGTTTAATGGTGCGAATTCACAGAACGATCCAGATTCAAGACTCATTGTCGAGATAATTTTTTTTTTATCAATAGAGTTTCCAAGCCAAGCGCATTGACGACCGTTGCGCTTCATTCATCGTCGAATCTGTCATCCTAAACTTTTGATCCCATGAATAATAATAATAATAGATGCAATTTATATAGCGCACGTATCCACTCTGCGGAGTGTTCAAGGCGCTTTATATGAAAACTATTCATCTCCTAGTCTTTGAGAATTTCGTCTTCAGCGCTTTCGTCCTGGTTACAAGCGGTGTGGCTCTTTACAATCTCACACGAATTAGTTACTTACAATTTCGCGGTGACACGATAACAAATTGATATAAAAATGTCGCCTCCTCTCAACAAAATTCCAGATATTCTTTTTAAGTAGTCTAACTTTTTTCAATGTGAAACAAAAAGATCTACCTCCGTATATTCAACAATTTTCTGTGAACATTTCACGATTATCATGATACTATCAATGACCGTTTTTACTTAATCGTCGAATATCTTATAAAGATTAAATCGACGTTAAATATATTTTAAACTTACTTTGATGGCGTCATAGGAGTAAGATCTTCCCCAATCGTCTTGATGACCCGACGACCAAAGAGGAAAAGACCCAATGAGATACCACAGCCTCCGTAAAACAAGATCCAGATAGGTGTCAGTGTTTCCTGATCTACAGAACCCGTACTGAAGATCACCCACATACTGATCAATGGACCAATGGCGTTACTAAACAAAAACAAAATGAAAATGATGTATCCATTGAACGTGCATGTTGATCAATAATGGTCAATGTTAACATCACTAAGGAGACAATTTCTGGATATAGTATTGCTATTGAAAGCAAAATATGCTGCGCAGTAACCCGAATAGGTATATTCATTTTCATCACATTTTAAATTAATTGATACTAATTGATGTTAGTATATGGTATTGATACATCAACTGATTACCTGGAGTATTAAATCGGCAAGGAACAAAATTGATAATTGAAACCGCAAACACATGCCCCCAACTACCTAGTTCAGAGACCAGTTGCTCGATCCGTAGTTAGGTTATTAACTTATACTCCATATCGGCTCAATTCGTGAAAAAGTAAAAAAAAACCAAAACAAATCAAGTATAAAATCAATTTTAAACAGAATATTTCGATTCTTAACTACATCACATTTACGTATACTGGTAATCGGTTATAAGAGAACTATCCTCTTACCTGACATCGTTTCCACCATGTGAGAAAGCAGCAAAGCAAGCTGATACCACCTGCAGAGGTGAACAGATGGCCCGGACCTCTAGGCTGTCTTTGACCGACTCCCACTCATCTGATCCCTTCTTTACCAGCCATCCAGATTCCTCCTTTGCCTCCTCCTCTTTGTCCTTGAGGTCCACCTCCACCATCGTGTCTCCTGTTACACCTGTAACAATCAAACAATATTTGGCCTGAGTAATCTACCGAAAACAGTTTTGATGATGCATAGGCTCGCATTACAACAAGATATAATGTATTTCCCTAAAATTAAATGTAATGCCATTGCAATGGTCCGTTGTAATCATATTGAAATCGGGACCGGCTTGCAATTATGATGTCCGCGCAGTTCAATGCATGACGTACCAATATGTTGTCCCACGACACAATTACCTCTTCAAATGTTCGAAACTGTGTCCTATTTTGTTTTGTCCTATTTAACACATTAAGAGAGATGGTAATATTGGACCGGGTGCATTAAGGCGTCATCATGGTCATTGCAGAATCCCAATACGAACGTTTAATGTACCACAAGGTAGATATTTCATCGAGCACGATAAATTTATCGCCTTGTGTTTTTTCTTCAGATTTTGTTCTTTCAGATCTATAAACTTTGTCTTCGCTTTACCAACTTGGTGGATTCAGTCTCGTTTAATACAAAAGAAACTTGAGGCTACCAGGTGTCTTCACAAAATTCTTCCGTCCTGAATGAAGCTGCAATACCCATATCTCCATGTATGCTGCATAATTCATTTGACTGCCACACGAATGAATAAACTTAGCTTTATAGTATGACATATGTCGCTCCATTAACACAGGGATGATATTGTGATTTCTCATCATTTTCACTTGAGCATGATGGCAAGGTCATGTCTTAAAACTGCTTCTTCATTGATTTTGGATCGCGTCATTCAGTGGTTCTCAAATGGGATTGGACTTACCTTCGTTGGTCGTTTCGTTTGGTAGTCCGTATACAAATCCATTGTTCGGTATTGGATCAGGAACCAATATGGCGTCAGGATCATCCGGGTTCTTCTTATGTATCGAGGATGCCTCACTATTAGCACTGCTGCTAGTAGCTGCATCTGGTGATGAAACATTGCAGGACATGAATAAGTCACTATACGTTTGCATAATGGGGGCATTTAAGGATGACTAAGAGAAACATCAGCAGCTGAAAACGTGTTTTGAACCAGACCTTGAGTCTGTGAGGAGACAATGTCTCCAAACTAAGTTGGATTACAGTCGTAATTCAGATTTTTATTTTCGACCGAAACGTTTATCATGAAATTATCAGCTGCAATTTGACTTTTCTTAAAGATTCAGTCATCAAACGATAAAAGGACATCAGAAAATGCAATTAGAAGTAGAGCTACATATTCCTGGACTAATTCTGTCTCTCACCTTCAAATGTAGTTTCTTCTTCCTGTGTCTTTGGTGTTTCTCCTTCTTCTGCCTTCTTTAGCTCCTCCTCTTCCCTTTGTCCTAAAATGGAATTTAAGTGAAAATGTATCAAAATCATGTTTCAATGACGTAGAAATCTACCATTACGGTGCTATGGCTCAAACAATTTTCTTTTTACCTTCTTACAGGTCTAACTTCTGATAGTTAACGTCATTATCTGGAATCGAATCCACCTACCGAACCCCTGAAAATGGCCCGACCTAATTTTTTTCACTTTTCATTTTGTTTTCTGTTTACTTTCTACTTAAAGTAGGTATTCGCAGGGTTTTTTTTCGCAGGGAAAATATAAAAAATGCAGGATTAAAGTCGTTTTCAAAACTTGTTTGTTTTTCACTTCCTTGTAACTCTTCAAATTCTTATTTTGTACACAAGTGTGTTCCAAAAATAAAGTAAAGAATTAAACAAAAACTTTCCAAAGCACCAACCAATGCCATTTTCAAGAATTGCATTGTAGAACAACCATAAAATTATGTTTTGGCCTAATTGGAAGAAACAACACTATTATACGACGGCAGCTTATATGAAATATGTTACTTACTTGTTATTTTCCTCTTGATCCATGGGATGATGAAGAGGAATCCAAATGCTGCTGTAACTAGTCCACCCCCGATAGAGATGACCATTACAATCCATAGCTCGTCGAATCCAAATACTGCAATGGGGTAGGATATTACATCAATAGTTACTGAAGGGGGTCAAACTGAGCGCCGAAACCTTAAGGTTTCATAAACTTGACAGTCCTATTAAGGATACTTACACGTTCAACGCAAGGACGAGATCTTCCACTCGCCATTGCGCTACATTTGGTCGAAAACGCGAGCAGGAAACTTTTCAAAATCACCTCGATGTCTTTAATACTGCCTTGTTTAAGAGAGAAGGTGAAAAGGCGACTGGTACAAACTCGCCTCCGCTATCTATTTAATCCGACAAGGTGAGAAGCTAGGCGAGAAGGCGACTTTTACAAATCCCCTTCGCGCTGCACATATAAGCTTCCACAGGGCTGTCGTTTATGCAGTTGTATTTGACAAGGGATGAAAGCAAATCATACTTAAACAACTTATTCATAAAGGTAGCAAATAATGATTTCCCAACGAGCCCTGCGGACATAACGCTATGTTCGCAATTTAATGAAACATCATTAATTTTTCAAACTGATTTTCAGAGAAGCTTTTGGTAAAATGTTTCGTGTTCCAATGCCGATCATATTAGATAAGGCTAGAACCTCAAAAGCTTTCAAGATTTCATGGGTTAACCAGACAAAGCGCTTGCTAATTTATGTATTTTTGCAAGCGTGACCAAACGGATCAATCAATTTTTGTTGAATACAACAATAAAATGGACGTCAAAAAGACAAAAAGACTTATGATATTATCCGATGTGGCTCAAATTTCCTTGGATATAGAATAACTTACTTATAGACGACCCAAAGAAGATGGAGAAGAAATTGATGAAGATGAGCACAAAGTACCAGGCAGGAATGGTGTAGATACCCCACTTCAGAGGATTTTCCTGCAAAATAAAATTAAAAAAAAAAGTTTAATCAACTGATTGAAAGGTTGCTTGCTGAAACTAGCTTCAGTTTATTTTAAATCAACTAATATTTTTTTCCGCTTGTCTATGTCTCTTGAAGAATATATGGAGAGCGGTTCCATGACAAATGCTCCGGCGACAATTGCTCCGGCAAGAAACTGACACAGTAAGCCTAATGTCAAACCTAGTCCCAAACCTAACCCTAACCCTAATCCTAATATTGACATTATTCTGAATCATAAACCCTATCATAACCCTAACCCTAACCCTACTCCTAGCCAGAGCAATTGTCGCCGGAGCAACTGTCGGGTCACCATGGAGAGCATTTCCTATATCGTATGTTTAACAAATACCGTGCGCTGGGTAATCTAGAGCCCCATTAAATGTAGATGAACATTTACCCAACATATTTTGCTCACATTCACCTGAATTCTTTTGGAATAGACAATAAATTCCATAATTTGTTCATTTAAATTATCAATTACAAGAAAATCAGTTTTTCCAGTTTTGGGTATCCAATCGTCGTACGATTGATGACAATTGCAAGTCATAAGGGAAAACATCTACTAACGTTTGCGATTGATCGCATAATTGACTGTATATTTTTTATGATACACGCCCCTGGAGTGTTCACAGAAGTCACTTACCGGTTTCAAAATAGTGACGTACAGGAGACCATAGATACACGATGATATAAATCCGGACAAGACAGGCGACAGAAACCAAGAAATTACTGGAAATTAAAATACAGAGTTTGCTTTAAAACCACTTTCTGGGGGAAAAAATCACAATTTCATCACGCAATTTTAAAATGTTATCACACAATTTACAATTTTATCACAGCTCTCGTTTAACACAATAAGGGGAAGGCAATCGACATGCAGAGATGTACCACAATGCTATTAAAAGCAAAGCAATAACTCGATATTCATATTATATTACATACTATTCATGTGTGTAGATGATTTATGTGCAATGTCTTAAAGATATATCTTTAAATTATAACAGAATAAAAATATCACTTGATTTCGATATTGCATCGAGAATTTTGAATCCTATTAAGTAGCGCTTATGTATGCTGGGCCCTTCCAGTGGTAATCATACAGAGTGCTACTTGGGTGCGCTCTAAATTACAATTNCAATTGAAGATGACTTTGAGTATCATCATAAGCTGAGAAACGTGTTTGAGAATAAGTAGATTTTGATTTGCATGTCAACGTGCCAGTCGACGTATATATGTCATACTTTTCGCAACTCTGTATTGTACGTCACGGCTATGTTTTTGTGACGAGCCTCTCGTCCACTACCCCAATCTGTCAAGTTCTGTCAAGTTTTCATGTTCGCTCAGTCATCTCTGACGAGCCTTTATTGTGTGTGATCTTTCATGTGCTATGAGACGTCATCAGACGTCATCTATAATTCGTCGACTGAATCCGAAACTGATTTGGGAAGCGATGTGTACATAAACTGTGAACATGTTTTCCTGCATTTCCGGCAGCCGTGACGATGGGCACGTCGAGTGAAATCGAAATCCCCATTTTGATTTTCGACTGCAATGGGGCTTTTCTTTAAGATTCAGTTGATCAGACCATAAGAGAACATCAGAAAATAAAATTGCAGCTACATATTCCTAGATTAATTTTGCCTCTCACCTTCAAATGTAGTTTCTTCTTCCTGTGTCTTTGGTGTTTCTCCTTCTTCTGCCTTCTTTAGCTTCTCCTCTTCCCTTTGTCCTAAAATTGAATTTAAGTGAAAATGTATTAAAATCATATTTCAACAACCCAAAAATATACTATGATCACGAGCTATGGCCCAAACAATTTTTGTTGTATGAATCACAGGGTTAAATTCTTATACAAAGTACGATTCAGGATGTACTTCTTCCTGAAAATATTTAACGTCATGGTGTTCGAACGCATGACTTCTGAGGCCTAAAAAGTGTTGTTTGGTATCCCTTTACAGACTCACCCCACAATGGCCCGGCATCATTCTTGTTTAATTCATTTTTAACAAGATTTAAAAAACTTATGTTTGTTTTTTTTACTTAAAGTTAATATTTGCAGTAAAATTAGAGAAAAATCATTTTCTCATTTTTAAAAATGATCTGTGCCTTTTTTCTTCCCTCTTAAAATTTTCGGATCTATCATTAATATTATTTTTTTTTACATAGAACGCATCTCCCTCCCCCATCAAAACATTTCCGACCAACAGAACAATGCCATTTTTAACACATTGCATTTTAGAGCAACCAAATAATTATTGTTGGACCTGATTGGAAAATACATCACTAAACTACTACGACAGCGTAACATCGATTTCTTACTCACTGGCTATTTTTCTCTTGATCCATGGGATGATAAAGAGGAATCCAAAGGCTGCTGTCACTAATCCACCCCCGATAGAGATAACCATTACAATCCATAGCTCGTCAAATCCAAATACTGCAATGAGGTAGGATATTATAATAATAATAATGATAACGATAACAGATGTAATTTGTATAACACACGTGTCACGCTGTGTGGGATTCGAACCTACGACCCACATCAACATTAGACTGCAAAAGGGTAGGCTAATTTCATGCAGTCATATTTGACAAGGGATGAGAAAAAAATCATACTGAAACCACTTATCTAACATAGCAACTTCAGTCAGGATAATTTGCTTCACAACGAACCCTGGGAAGCAAAATGCACGTTTAATTTCTAAAAATCATTTATCAAGCTCTTGGAAATACATTTCACCTCTATTGCCGAGCACAATCATAGACAGAGTGGGCATATCAACAGCTATTGAGATTTAGTGTCTTAACCAGATCAAACTCTTGTTAATTTATGTATTTTTGCCAGCTTTACCAAACGGATCAATCAATGTTTGTTGAATACGACGATAACGTGGACGTCAAAAAGACCAGTTATGACTTCTAATATTATCCGATGTGTGCTTAAACTTTCTTGGGGTGAAGAAACACTTACTTATAGACGACCCGAAGAAGATGGAGAAGAAATTGATGAAGATAAGCACAAAGTACCAGGCAGGAATGGTGTAGATACCCCACTTCAGAGGATTTTCCTGCAATGAATATTGATGAAAAAACGTTGTAGTTTAATCAACTGAGACGATGATAAACATTTCATGAAAAAGATTGCTTGCTGAAGCTAGCTTTAGATTACTTTAAAGCAGCTAAGAATTTTTATTCCACATATCTATGTCTCATGAAGAATATATGGAGAACATTTCTTATATCGTATGCAATTTTAATAAGTTTAACAATTACCGTGCGCTGGGTAATCTAGTGCCCCTGTAAATGTAGGTTAACATTTACCCAACATATTTTGCTCACACTCACTTAAATTCTTTTGGAATAGACAATAAATTCCATAATTTGTTCATTTAAATTATCAATTACAAGAAAATCAGTTTTTCCAGTTTTGGGTATCCAATCGTCGTACGATTGATGACAATTGCAAGTCATAAGGGAAAACATCTACTAACGTTTGCGATTGATCGCATATTTGACTGTATATTTTTTTATGATACAGGCCCCTGGAGTGTTCACAGAAGTCACTTACCGGTTTCAAAATAGTGACGTACAAAAGACCATAGATACACGATGATATAAATCCGGACAAGACAGGCGACAGAAACCAAGAAATTACTGGAAATTAAAATACAGAGTTTGCTTTAAAACCACTTTCTGGGGGAAAAAATCACAATTTCATCACGCAATTTTAAAATGTTATCACACAATTTACAATTTTATCACAGCTCTCGTTTAACACAATAAGGGGAAGGCAATCGACATGCAGAGATGTACCACAATGCTATTAAAAGCAAAGGAATAACTCGATATTCATATTATATTACATACTATTCATGTGTGTAGATGATTTATGTGCAATGTCTTAAAGATATATCTTTAAATTATAACAGAATAAAAATATCACTTGATTTCGATATTGCATCGAGAATTTTGAATCCTATTAAGTAGCGCTTATGTATGTTGGGCCCTTCCAGTGGTAATCATACCGAGTGCTACTGATGGGGTGTGCTCTAAATTACAATTACAATGCTCTAAATTACAAAGATTCAGATTCAGATTCAGATATTTTTTTATTTTTCACTCAAATCATAACAATTACAATTTAACAAAAACTTACATGGATATAAAAGAAAAATATAAAATATCTTTATAGAGTTTAAAGTAAACTGTAAAACATATTTGCACTTGAGAAAAGAATGTATCTACTTGGAAAATCTTACCAATAAACACAACCACCTCCCAGTTGACTCCTACACCTCCAAAGACCACTATATGAAATCCCAAGGAAGCACCTACAATACTGTGTGTAGCAGACACAGGGACACTCAGTATCGTTGCAGTGAAGAGCCAAATACAAGAACCTATATAGAGAAGAAAAGATTACGATGTTTTAGAAATCTTGTAGAAGATTAACGTCACACCAAACTATCATTCTGATGAATTTTTTCTCTAATCATCAGAGCAAATCGACGATGACTGAACGTCATGAAATGAAAATTATAATAAGGAATGTTCGAGATTAAAGATTGAAGATTCGTTTATTAAAATTAGAACGTCATAAGTTGACAATTGTAATTGTTCTGTTGAGTCTTTTATATACATATAATTTCCATTCTGTATATTAATTCTCGATAAAATTATTATTCAAACAAAAGGTAACATTATTTTGATAAGGTATCAATTTACGATTTCTATACTCTGTTTGATAATATTATGAGATACGATAACATTTGTTTGTGTTTGTTTTGTATTTGATATATATGTGTTATATGTGTTATCAATGAATGGAGAATAAAATAATTATTTAAAAAAAAATCTTTTCTTTCAATACAATGAAGCTATTAAAAGACAAGTTAACATGATTTTCTTTCCTACCAACAGGTAAATGAAAGACAGACGGAAGACAAACAATGAAATGCATCAGCCTATGAATGATTAATATTGTCCATGTTCTAATGAATAGCAGGGACCCGTGACATAAAGGTTTGCGATTCATCGTTATTTCAAAAGATAAACTCTGGTTAGTCCCTGGTCAGTCTAAAAAAATGCGCCAGTAACGAAGATCTTGATATGAAATTTTCATTAATCGCGAACATTTATAATACGGGGCCTTGCTGTATAATTGTATTTTTCCTCCAAAAGAGCCGATTGTTACGTCACATCCAGTATCATCATCTCACCTGACAATGCACAGAGGTTCCCTATCAGCAACAGCTCATCACGACCATTATAGAGAAGAGGATCAAAGAGCCCTTTCCGTATTGTATCCGACACCCTATACCCGAGTAAAATGGCGCCAGATGTTTCAAAGATGGCCGCCACAACGCAAGCCTGGTATAGAGTCAGAACTTTGGCGCCCACAGAAGTACCGAACGAATTGGCGACATCGTTCGCTCCGAGTCCCATGGCGAGGACGAAGGCGATTAGGAAACCGACGATGGTGATACCAAGCACCAATGGGTCGTCTGCGTAGTAGTTAGCCATCTTTTCAGTCGTTGGTTTCTACGGAAAAAAAAAAAAGAAAGAACATTATTTTTTTTCTCTATAAGTTTTCTTTTTAAGCAGGGGTGAGACTAAATACAAAAGTAGCAGTAGTATAGTGATATTGTTGATGATGATGACGATGATGATGATGACGACGATGATAATAATAGGCTAATAATAATAAGTGAAATTTCCAAAGCGCCTTATTTAATGCTTCGAGCCACTTTACAAATAATATCACATTCAAAGCAAAAATTACAGATTGCGAAGAATAATGTTTAAACATAGACATAAACATAACTGGATTAAAAAGACGGTAAGAGACTAAAATACAAAGAAAAAACAGACAAAAGAACAATATAAGCGAAAAAATAGAGAAAAAAATAAAAGAATTGTTCTACACGAAATCAAGAGAACCACAAAACGACCAAATTATCTATTCAATTAATCTATTCACGATACCAAATAATGAAGATATCACAACTTTATTTGAAAGATTCATAACAAGATCAGGTACGCATATCAGAAATATTGTTATGAATAATTAGGAAAACAGATGCATTTATATACTCCCTGAATGTCTGCAGTATTATAACCACAGAAAGCAAAATTGGGGAGAAAGTTATAAGACAACAATCAGTTACCTAAACTTGATGAAGACTAAAAAGATTCAATGTGTTGATTGAAGACAGTTTTTCTCTCACTGTGTTCCAAGCAAAGACAAAAGACCTGCTCTTCTCAATAGTATCTGACGAAATGTTTCGATCCGGAAGAAAAATTGTATATACATTTGTAAGAATTATTTCCACCAGCTATTAAAGGATATAGAAACTTCAAATATATCTGATCAAATTATCCCATATCTGACGTAACCAGCTTTGCATTGGACCAGGCTACCGGACAAAGATGGGTGCAAGACATTTCTTTGCATTTCGTTGTAATGGGTAGTTGATATAAAACCCTGGCGTTCTTTAACCTTCGACACCCATAATAATTGTGGAACAGTCCATGTTTGAAGAGCAATAAATGATTGATATCTCACTAATTTGTCAAACACTGGGTAGACATACGATTCTTATACTCCCGGCTTTTAGGAGTTCACATGGGTGATTAGACTAAAACTAGAAACTACCAAATCTATTTGTATTAGTGTCATGTAAATATTCTAACCGTAAGCGTTCGCACAATATGGTAAAACTCATTGGGACAAGTCTACATTTTACGTATCATGTGAACAAGACATCTTAAACACGTGGGGAGCTTTAGGATATATAACCCGGTGGGTGAACCTTAAATGGGACAGACTATGGCCAAAGAGTAAATAAAATGAATTTTAGGATTTGACCTTCAATCAAGCAGTTGCTACACACCATGCACACGCTGCTGTCGTGTGACTGAGTGACCGGCGGTTGTTTTAAGCAGCCTGTCACAGCGACAATTTAGTCAGCGCAGAGTAATCAAATAAAATTATTGTATTTGACCAATGTGTGTTTTGTCCCACCTTCCTGCTTTGACCGTTCTATGGCATCTTTTAAAGAATTAGTTCTTGTCGTTGTGACAAGCTTCATTAAACGTCATACTGGTCCTGTGAAGTAAACAATCAAATCAAGGATAAGGGCTGTTCGGGATTCGATCCCACGACCTTCCAGTCAAGAGTGCAGTGTTTTTGTAACTTCAAAGCTCTTCTCATTCTGCCAACACAAATAAATTCATATCTTATTTTCAAGAAAACAGGATATGACGCAATTTATCTTTCATCCCAAAAACGTTCTTCAAAAACAACCCAATGAAATAAACAAATAATACAAAAAACCAACGCTACGCTATCAGTTTTTAACCTAAACCTGTCAATCATAGATGGCTCATTATTAATGACAAAAGGTTAAATTATTGTTATTACGTGATTAATGAGTATAATCATTTATAACCTGTCATATTCAAGTAATGTATACAGTGATATCCTTTTCCCCTAACAGGTTAATCTCCTGAATAGTCATTAACTCCCTATAATGATACAATTTTGTTGATATAATTTATGTGTTGTTCATAATTATATTTGTTTAGAGTGGCCCCTTACCCCATAGCTTTGTATCGTAAGAGTTATTATTTAATAATAATAATAATATTCAGTTCTTTTATAGCGCATAACACATAGCCATAGCATGTCCCTATGCTCTTACACAGCAGAAAAAGAAATAACAGAATGGAAAGTGGAGAATATAGATCTGCTTTAAATAGCATGAAAACAACGTACATCTGATATTGTGCACTGGGCTCATGTACATGCAAATTATTTGTTAAATAAATACTTCTTAAGCATAGCCTTATACTTATCTAAATCAGAAATATTTCTCAGGTAATTTGGGATTGAGTTCCATAGAATCGAGGCTGCATGTATGAAAGAGCGTTCACCATAAGATTTGGTTTTTATCGAAGGAACTACTAACAAATTTTGTGTGCTTGATCTCAAGCTACGAGCCGGCTGGTATAAAGTAAACAATTCAGATAAGTATTCTGGAGCTATTCCATAGAAGCATTCATTTAACCAGCATTCAAGGTGAAGGGTTAACTATTGCCCCACTTAATAAAAAAAAATATATACAAAATTCACAAAACAAATAAAGATAAATAAAAAAGCAACCGTCCTCCACCCCCCCCCCAAAAAAAACCCCACCAATTTCGACGGTCTTTGTCAATTTCTCTGAGACATTAAGCTGTGGCTGTCCGAGTGCACTTGCCATTAAAAAAAAAACATTTTTGACATAGGCTTTTACTCAACGAAAAACTGTAACAAAATTTTGCCAATCTTTTTATGGCAAATATGTTTATGCAATAGAGTACTAGTCCGGTTAATACTATTATTATTCTTTGGCTGCTACTGTAGATTTAGCACTGAGTCAACTTCTCGCTTCGTGTCGTCTGCACAGCTTTTGTTTGCCGCCAAAATGCACTTGGTGCGCGGGCTGTCACAGTCCCGGAAAAAGATCTTATCACTGCAGCCGCCGCGCTGTCGAACAATTGAGCACAGAGACCTCAAATGATGTGTGATCCTTTCGAATATTGCCATTTCATTTTTTTTAAATATGAAAATCAATTACATTTAAACCCTTAAAATTTATGTATTCCACAAGTACATGCACATATGCCAAAAAAGAATAGTGCTATGGATCATGTGGGGGTATGGTGATGGGTTGGTGAATGTCGGTGTAATTTTCAGAGTACTGAGTGTGTGAACTGTGTGTATGTGTACACACTTTTTATATACATGTATTTCGGATGTGGGTAAATGCATTTGTTTGTGTGTATGTCGTGTGTTTGTAAGTGTGTGTGTGTGTGTGTGTGCGTTTGCCTAAAAGCGTATACTTGTAAAAAATGTACGTTCAGGTCTTTATTTTGTCTATGTTGTAAAAGACATTGAATTATACCAGGTTGGTTTTAAAAAGAACAAACTGATAGAATAGCATTGAAACATGGCAGTTCCACGCAAAACGTCACATCCGTTACACTAGCAAAGGTACATTCATCAACAACCGTTCCGTGGAATTCTTTGAAATTTTATATGTATATAAGGAACACTTTACATATGATCGATAGATTTCAAGATTATGTGGAGAACAGAATCTACACACTCGGGAAAATGAAACATTGCAACTTTGTGTCAATAATAAATCCATTATTATAAATCTACATTATTCATTTCTTATTCTTAAACAGCCAAAGAAACGTTTAAAGAAATGTTTATCTTTTAGCATGTTTTATATAGTTTCTAATATTTGTCCACTGTTTAAAATAAAAATCGAAATGTAATTTCCTTCATGTTTGTATAAAAACCGATCAATCCTCGTTTTAACTTGTGAATTATAAAGTGAAATATATTCCGTGTTGATAATTTTGACAGGTATCAATAACATCATCTGCAGCTATCTGCATTGGTCTCTTGTCTGTCGAACATGTGAAAAATGCATGGCATACATGTGAATGGTATCTGATAGATGCTTGTCTTAGAAGGCGTGATTTATTTGTGTCAGGACGCCGAACCATTTAATAAGATAAAGTGGTTCAATGTGCATTCGAATCGTTTTTGTCATTCTTTCAGGCAACTGCGGGTTCTAAAGCTCTAAAGAGGATGAAGGTTCATTTCATTTTTTTGTCAATTTTTCTGATTCTAGAGACCCAGTGACTTTAAAGTATTCGTCATTCAACTTAACTGAAATCGTTAAATTTCAACCAAGAGGCATTAAAGTTAATCAAAATGATATTTCTAAAAGCTCAGTAATATATTAGTGATAAAATGAAGATTTTATCATTTAATTTGCCTTTACAAAAAAATGAATGTGTTCATTATTCATGCAAATGTTAGAATGAGCCTGTATATGGGAATAGTACTCTGTTTTAAATCTGAAAGGGTTTACTTCTAATTGTTCTATCGTCTTAGCTTGCTTCAGGAACATGTCTGTTCTAACGTTAATCGCCGCATTTGACATCCAGGGGCCGATTGCTCGAAATGGTCTTAGCTATCCTCTTCATGCTAAGGCGTCTTAAGTTCTTGCGCCACCCTCTTAACATGATAATAATAATAATAATAATTGAATTTATATAGCGCTNTACTGTAGATTTAGCACTGAGTCAACTTCTCGCTTCGTGTCGTCTGCACAGCTTTTGTTTGCCGCCAAAATGCACTTGGTGCGCGGGCTGTCACAGTCCCGGAAAAAGATCTTATCACTGCAGCCGCCGCGCTGTCGAACAATTGAGCACAGAGGCCTCAATTATGTGTGGGATCCCTTCCACTATCGCCATTCTATTTTTTCTTCTTTTTTTTAAAGGAAAATCAAGTACATTTAAACCCTTAAAATTGATCCATTCCACGAATACATGCACATATGCCAAAAAAAGAGTAGTGCTATGGATCATGTGGGGGTATGGTGATGGGTTGGTGAATGTCGGTGTAATTTTCAGAGTACTGAGTGTGTGAACTGTGTGTATGTGTACACACATTTTATATGCATGTATTTCGGATGTGGGTAAATGCATTTGTTTGTGTGTATGTCGTGTATTTGTAAGTGTGCGTTTAAAATCGCCGCCAACCGCGGACCACACCATGCAAAAGTATACCTTCAAACCGGGGGACCGTCCACGGTTGTAATTCTGTATGAGAACAGTTCGTATACGTAGAGCTTTACAATAAAAATGCATTTAAAGAAGGATAGGGGGTACGTCCTCGGTTGGGTGGTACTTTGTCAAATTAGAACGTCCACGATTGCAAGTCCTCAGTTATATATTGGATCGTCAGGGATGTGTCCTCGGTCCTTGGTAACGAATTCTAAACTAACACACAAACACACACAAACACACACAAACTAAAACACATGTCCACGTTTGGAGGCGAAAACCCGTAT
>BQKZ01000922.1:120693-134700 GCA_036244855.1 Temnopleurus reevesii
ATGGCATACATGTGAATGGTATCTGATAGATGCTTGTCTTAGAAGGCGTGATTTATTTGTGTCAGGACGCCGAACCATTTAATAAGATAAAGTGGTTCAATGTGCATTCGAATCGTTTTTGTCATTCTTTCAGGCAACTGCGGGTTCTAAAGCTCTAAAGAGGATGAAGGTTCATTTCATTTTTTGTCAATTTTTCTGATTCTAGAGACCCAGTGACTTTACAGTATTCGTCATTCAACTTCGCTGAAATCGTAAATAGGCCTATCAACCGAGAGGCATTCAATTTGACTCAAATTATATTTCTAAAAGCTCAGCAATATATTGTTGCTGATAAGATGAAGAATTGATAATTTAATTTGCCTTAACAAATTTTCCTCGGAAGCACACGCTGCATCATCCACCACCCCTGCATCCACGCGTGCCCCATGTTATGTATTGCGTTCATGGATCGTTAAAAAAAAAACATGAAATTTTGTTGATGAATATGTTCATTATTCACGCAAATGTGAGAATGAGCCTTTATATGGGAATGGTACTCTGTTTTAAATCTGAAAGGGTTTACTTCTAAAAGTTCTATCGTCTTGGCTTGCTTCGGGAACATTTCCTTTCTAACGTTCATCGCCGTATTTGACATTCAGCAGAGCTAGCTATCTTCTTCCTCTTGTCTGGTAATGATGCTCCATATAATTATGTTGACTGGTCGTGCCACTAACAATCAGACCCTCCCTTTCCTTTAAGTTTGCTTTTACCAAGCTACAGGTAAATGCCAACTCACTCACATCTTTGTGCTTTTATCCTGCGTCGGCCCAGCGTTTTTGACAATTAAAAACGCTCCCTTGACGCACAAAGTCGTAAATCATACGGTGGATTGACGTTCGGCGTACGCGCCTTGAGCACAAGCCCAACGTCAGTCCACCGTCTGATCAGTGTATACTGTGCGCTCGGGGGCGTTTTTAATTTCCAAAAACGCTAGGCCGACGCGGGCTAAAAACGCAAAGGTGTGACACAGGCTTTACCAAGCTACAGGTAAAAGCCGACTTACGCCTTTGCGTTTTAAGCTTACGTCGACCCAGTGTTTTTGACAATTAAAAACGCTCCCCTGATGCACACAGACGTAGGTCATGCGATGGAGTGAATTTCGGCGTACGCTCTTTGAGCGCAACCCCAACGTCAGTCCACCGTCTGATCAGCAAATACCATGTATACTGTACTGTGCGCTCGGGGAGAGTTTTCCATTAAAAAAAAACCCGCTGTGCCGACGTAGGCTAAAACACAAAGGTGTGAGTCGCCCTTTACTCTTGACACCCAAGTCATCTTCACCCTCTTTCCTGGTACCGATACTCTACTCAAAGTGACAGGTCGTGCTCTCACAATCAGACTGTCTTCAAATCCTTCAAGTTATTCTCCTCCTAACTCACATCACACCCCTCGACATAATTATATCACCCTACCTGATAAGCAGAAAGGGCGTGCTCGAACAATGAGATTGTGCTGGCTGCCAGATAAAGGTTTTTATATGTATTTGTCACAAACAGTTTAATGAGGTTAAGTCAAAGCAATTAGAGATTCTCTCTTCATATACTAATAGATTTGCAGACCGACCTAGATTCAAATCTCCGATCTTACAATTTTGCAGTTGAATTGATCTAAATCTGCCAACCAAGCATGGTAATATATTATGTGTCAACGTATATGTTATAACATTACAAATCACTTTCGCCACCTAGTTTTCGTGATAGAATTATTAAGAGTTTCTATCAAGTTATCTGAGAAGCTTACTATAGACATTCTAAACAAAAATATAGAAATTTATTTGGAATGATATGACGATTGTACCAAATGCTAAACAATCTGAGTACCTCCGGATACCCATTAACCGGATCAATACTTATTTAATCTTAACATACAATGGGAGTTACCATTTTATTTATACACATTGATCAAAAGAAGACCCGATTTATCATTGAATTTCAAAAGTAGGAAGGAATTAACTAGGCCAAATTGAGCACCTTCTTCTGAAAGCCTTTCGGTCCATTAAGAAATCTTATTCTTGAAACGTTTTCACTTTTTTTTCAATAAAAGCAAATTTTTTCCCTTTTTTTCGACAACTCCATTATTCCCTGTAATTTTCTCTTCCTCCAGATTGTCATTGATGCACAAAAAGTTGATTGAAATAGAGATTGCGAATGGAAATCACTTCCATCGTAGCCATGGTGATACATATTGCTCAATCATGATATTGACATTTCAATTTTAATGAATTGTGCTTTTTAGCTATACAAATAAGTGGGTATATGTTCATAACATTTTTGAAAGACTGGTGTCAGTAATTGAAGGTTCTGTTCATTATCATACTACTGCGCCGGAGTTTAGCTGCTAATAATACAAACTCTATTTCCGCCCAAGCATTCTTCATAAAAAATGCAATAAATATCGAACCAGGTCAAATTTTGATTACTTTAGTTGAATTCGATTTCTCTCCTACAATTACCATGGGTTGGTACCGTCATGCTGTCGGGGATGTTTGCTAACAAAGAAATATCAAATTAGGAATGTCCGATTCCACGGCGCCTATCACCACCATCCAAACATAAATGAAAGTCAAGTCCATGCCGATGATCACTCTCCACTATATTTTCTGCGAACATCTCACGCCGTCATGAAGAGGACATCGAGGAAAGGTCAATCAGTCCACATCTGGCCAAGACTTTTTAAGGATCACATCGCACGAAGTCAGTGTAGCCTACCGATATTCTGAGATATGGCCGATCAAACACAAAATGTTAATTCGACAATCGAAACAGTGCTGCCTGAAGAATCGGTCTCAATACTGTACATGTGTCTCATGTTTCTTTGCATAACTTTAAACGCAAGCGTCCTGGTTGTCATCAGACGCCAGAGAGAGTTGCAGGAATACATGAGCGTTCTTTACCAGATCCTCGCAGTCTCCGACATGGTTCTAGGTTCCAGTTGGAGCATCTGGCTAATCTTCTGGTTCGACCACAAGGACACGTGCCAGATTATCAGTATGTCCTTTGCATATGTGTATCACGTCAGTTTATATTCAGTCATGATGTGACTATGTGGAATCAGCTTGAATCTGTATCTTTTAGTCAAGAGACCTTTACGCTACTACACCATCGTCACCAGTGGACGCTTCTACTCAACGCTCGGGTCCACTTTTATGATCATCGCTCTGATCAATGGAGTCTACCTACCAATTTCTGAGTCACCATTCATGCAACTGTTAACAGGCCGTTGTCTGGCAACGGACTTCAGCGTCCAACCTACTTGGACCTCGATAATGCACACGGTGATGTCAGTGTTCCCGGTATCCGCAACGGTGCTTTTTACAACATTGGTATATACCAAGATACTAATCATCGCCCGGAAGTTGAAGGCAGTTGATGTTGCTGACAATAGTCGGCTTTACACCGTAAGTCGTGTCGATGTCGAGAATGGTTCCCGTCAAGACCAACCGCCAACGGAACTCAATGTCGGTGCCGTTGGTGGCCAAAACACAAATCTTAATCGACGAAGACAGAATGGATTGAAAGGCTTCATGACGATCTTCCTGCTGACAGGTTCTTTCTGTGCAGTGTGGGTTCCTTACGTTATCATGTTCATCAAACCGCTACACCCAAATGCAACGGCAATCCTTGACACGATGTCACTGAGCAATACCTGGGTTCAACCAATTATTTACATACTGACCAACTCCGAAGCGAGAAGAATGTGCCTGGTGCAATGTCGACATTGCTTGCACAAGTTTGGCGTATGATGGACTTTGACATATTTATTAACGACTTATATATACAAATCTCCTTGATATGTCGTTGCACATGGAAACCGTGTTGACATCATTCTTGTGTTGCGTTACTTTGGACTCAAATGGAAACCGGGAGGCTTCGTGTAAGCCATTCGTTTTGTAAGACTATGGCGATTTTAGATATTCAACCTAAAAATGCAGAAAAGGATGATACATATTTTTACAGTCATGCGGATACAAAAGGAATATCAAGGCATACACTATACCCACATCAAACTTCACCATCTGCGGTCCCGCAATTTTTCCAACCATATTAGAAGGGGAATCTGAGGCAAGAGCAGTGCTTACATACCTCTTAAAGATCACGTGTTAATGAAGTCCACTTAATGCTGTTTTACCAAAGCCTAACATTGGATGTTTTAAACAACCATTTAAATACAGTGCAATTAAATTATGGAACTTAATCCCAACCGAACTTCAAAATATCTAATCCATATCATCAGTTAAGCGATCATATAAGAATATGTTTTTTGTATAAGCCATTTATTTTCATACAATGATCTTCATCGTTTGATTTTCTATGAGCAGTGTTTTGCAATCGTTGCACTACTAGTTTCTATTAATTTTGTATTTCTATCGGCATTGTAGTTGTACTTATTATAAATTACATTCTATGTTATTTTATATCAATTATTTTGTCATTGTTGCCTAGATCAGGACCTTGATGTAAAACAGCTTTTGCTGATCTTGTTTTTATCCTGTTGAAATATATTCTAATAAATAAATAAATAAAATAAATAAATAATACATGTATATAACAATGGAACATGGATGCGTTAATTATTTTACCGGAGCCACAGTGAAGAACCATTTATGAAAATGTATTTTCATCCATAATTGAATATAATGCAATGTATAAATTATGCTGAATCATCCCAAAAGTCATAATTTTTATGGCTATGCCTGAGCTTAACCTTAAACACAACCTTTGGGAATCGCAAATAATCAGTGTCCCATGTTAAATTAGGTTTCTCTGAAAACTTTCACAAGTCGTGATCTGGACAAAAATTGATGGAGCAAAGTGGGAGAATACAATTTTCTCTAGATGTTTACACGTTGCTCCAGAAAGATGTAACATTTGTCGATATGCCATGGTACTCTAGAAACTACGTCATCGGACTTTAATCAAGCGTCATGGGTTCGATTTCCGTCTCGGAATCCTAATTATCTTTGGGTACCAGTAGAAAATAGCTGTCTTTTGGTTAGGTCAGCTGCGATCAGCTAGCAGGCGGCTGGCTTTTAATCAAATGATAATAATAATAACAATAATAATTCAATTTTTTATAAAGCGCATAATAAAACATATGAATTCTCTATGCGCTGTACAATTTTAACAATTTGCAATTTACAAATGATATAACTTAACATTTTCTACAAACTTAGTTACTAGAGTATATCAAATGAAAAAGTAAAACAATGATTATTAACAAAAAGAAATAACCAAAAATTTGAGGAGAAAACAAGCGCATCATGTTCAAGAATTAATTATTTCAAGGCAAATAGATGGGTCTTCAATAAGGATTTGAAAGTTGTAGTTGTGGGAGCTTCTTTAATGGTTTTTGGAAGTCCGTTCCAGAGACTAGGAGCTGCAGCTGAAAAAAAGCTCTACCACCATAAAATTGTGTGTTTGTTTTTGGTGTCGACAGAAGTGACTGGTTACTTGATCAAAGGGTTCGAGATGGGGTGTATTGTTCAAGCAGATCAGCTAAATGATGACGAATTAAACATGGTAAACACTTTACTACAGTCTTCATACAGTTTTTTTTTTACACCTTGAAGTATATATACCATGCATTGACTTCAGTTTCAGCTTCACTTTCAGTTTGTAACCATTATACAAGGTTGAATTATTATTCGTGTGGTTTTTTTTTTAAATATATCTAATTCTTTTAATTGTTTTGTTTTGAATGCAGTAAAGAATTGTTTACTTTTGAATACTTTTAAATCTCCCTTAAAATTCAGACATTATTTTTTACTGATGGTAATGTTAAAGATTTTAATGTTTTCGCAGGAAATCCAAATTCGTTTTTACTTGTTTTACGATAAAGTCGTTCGTGATAATAATAGAGAACATACTGCATAGAATGCAAATAACAAGAAATTGATAATTAGATACGTAGATACGTAGATACGTAGATTAGATACATATTGATTATGATAGAAGCAATACCCTTTACCATCTCTCGTTCTCTCTTAAAGGGGAACCAACCCCTGGAATTCTCGTGCTCCCATTGAATAAGGAAAAATCATACGAACAAACTATGAACATTTGAGCAAAATCGAACAACCAGTTCAAAAGTTATGAATTTTCAAAGTCACAGAGGTTAGACGATCACTGCCGCTCATGGTGATCCGTGCGATCGGCAAAACCGACGGAATCTGTGACGTCATGTCGGACAACTCCTCATTCACTTTGTACATAGCATATCTAAAAATTGATCAAAGTAAAAATTTAGAGTAAGGTTAAAGCATGAATCTTTTAAAAATACATGCAGAATCAATACAGAAATGCTATACCTCAACCGAAAATTGGCATTTTGTTGACTTTTCCGATAAAAAGGAGAAATTGTGAAGTTTTGTGTATATAGTGAATGAGGAGTTGTCCGATATGACGTCACAGATTCAGTCGAATTTGCCGATCGCACGGATTCCCATGAGCGGTAGGGATCATCATATCTCTGTCACTTTGAAAACTCATAACTTTTGAACGGGTTGTCCGATTTTGCTCAAATTTTCACAGTTTGTTCATCTGATTTTTCTTCATATCATGAGAGCACAATAATTCCAGGGGTTGGTTTCCCTTTAAGCTAAATATCCAAGTCAAACTCGAGGTGAACACAAGACCTTAGTACACGACCCTTGTTTACTTTAAGAGTTTGACACATTCTTTCCCCGTGATGACAAGACTATCTCAAACAAAATCACACTCACTAACTGATTGAGGCCCCTCGTCAAACGGGGTGTCGTTTCATTGGGCTAATCAATGGAGTAATCCAGAATTATGAAAAAACAATGATTGGCTAATAAAAGAGCAGCATAAGTTTACAGGTTACGTTAATAACATTAATGTTATTACTACTACTACTACTACCACTACTACTTCTACTAATACTACTATTACTTTATGTAGACAGACTCTTGTTATTATTCTTATAAGACGGTACAAATGGGAATCCGAGATTTGTCTGATATTCAAAATGCTCCAGAAAAAAAAACAAGTATCTTCTTTACGATCTCATGATATTCAATTGAAAACAACGTAATATAGAACCTTTTGCTGTTTTAAGAAACATTCAAGGGTTCCAAATACGGGATATATTTTAAATGCTTACATTAAGATTTATAGAATTGTTGTCACTCTTTAAGTGGCCCATGTATGTACGTGAGCTGAGAGCAGGTACACCGGCTCGCATATCGAGATGTTCAACCATCACCAAACGCCCCCTCGTTTGAGCCTGGCTTTGCTAATTAGTGATGACACTTCACAAACAACTATCTCTACACGACAACATTCTTTCCTCGACTTTCGTTTGCATAGGTCTCCACAGTTCTGAAGATTTAGAAGACGAGCGTAAAAGCCAAGTACAATGCCATATCATATAATATGATTAGTATCTCGAGCCTTCGTTTGCCAATGTCGAATTTGATTTGAAGAGGATTATTTAAAGAAAACTAGCAGCGTTAGCAGTCAAAAAGTCGCAACCTCTCAACGTTTGAAAATATTGAGACAACTGGATAGCTCATTTATAATATTCTATTATTGTGATATATGATTTGATTAAGCGTTAAAATAAATAATCAAGTGCCATCATTGGAATCATGTTGTCTGATATTTTATGGCTTCGTTGGATGATTTTCCTACTTCTTGGAGAATACATTTCCGCTTCTTTATCACCTTTATGTAAGTATTTCGTATATTGTTCATCTTATGACTTTATTTGTTTCAACCTTTTGGTCATAAGGGGCAGTGATGAAATCTGTATCATATTTTTGAACATGCGTTATATGGATTACATCCATTAGAAAATGCTAGACGAAAAGGAGATTGAATAAATGAACAGTACGAAACAGATTTGAGAAAAATCAGATTTCTAACAAGAATATCATGAATGTTTAAACATTTTTTTTTAGACAAAGTGGCAAATGATAACTTCAAAGGTGCAAAAATCGACCATTTATTACATTCATATCAATGTTATAAGAGTTAAATTTTTTCCCCAAAAATATGATTTTATCAAAACTTTTACAATAGGACATTTTCATGATAAATATGTGGATCCCCTATTTGCGTAATTACATTAATACAAATTTTCTATCTTTCTTTAGAAATGATGAATTTTGCACCATAGATATATAAACAAAATGACGTTTAAAAATGCACCGATGACATCATCAATGATTTTTAAAATTTTTACTGATTGACTCATTTTTTTTAAATCATTAATAAATGATAAATCTTTGTGTTACACATCTGAATTTCTTATTTTTTTCTTTTCTGCTCAACAAATTAAAAAAACATTATTTTGGGGTAGACTCTTTCTTTTATTGGCTGGTGAGAAATATATACTACCTAAGAGCACAGTGCTGATTTATCACTTGGCAGTCACGTAAAGACATCAACTTTGATTTAGATTATATTTGCTTTGATCCGTTTCATATAGATGAGGTGCGATTCTACGATCCTCCTAATTCAACTGAAACAAACCGACGAATACTACAGATCCGGAAGACATCACCTGGAGATTCCACAGACTGGCAGTTCCTAGAACCCAACTCCATTGGTCTGACCGGGGCAAGACTGGCATGCCGTCAGCTCGGGTTCCCTTATGTTTGCGACAAGGGGGCGACAGTTGTTGAAAACATCACTGCATCTGATTTCTTTGAGTTGGACACAAGATGCAGCGGTGATGAGATCTCGATCGAGGAATGCTCCATGTCCCTTCGACAACCGGCGATTCTGCAAGACGTATCAAGGGCACTCGAGGTCCTGACAGTTACATGCGCCTCTGGTAAGTGGAGGATAATGAATAACAATCTCATCATTCATGTTTATACTTGCTTTGACAAGAGTATATTGTTCCAGAACATTGTCGATATTGATACAACTAAGGAAACGATTGCTACCTGCGCTGTAATGGTAAAATGACACGGTTTCCCGCTGTTGCTGATGTAGACGTGCTTTAACAGTCATTATTTAATTGTATTTGAGAAATTTGTAGTCGTCATTCCTTCCGTTTTTGTCAAAGTGATGGTAGCAAAAGGGTAAAGTTTCATGAATGAAATGAAAACCCACCATCGCAACAATTCAGAAGGTATTCTTTTTAAAATGCATGTTAATTCATTAGAGGAAAGGGCACGTTTCGATGATGAGTTCATGCAACAGTACTTGTAAGTTGGCCAGCGTCACTTTTTTTAAAAGATAGGCGAGTTGCTCATATGAATCCATAAAAAGATACACGTTTTCCTTTCCTTCTTCAGGGGAATAACAATAGAAACCAAAACAAGATTGAGATTTGGGTATTGTTATTCCCATGAGGAAGGAGAATGTGTAACTCTAAGAATTTGGGAAAAGATCATAAATAAACTGACTTTAAGATACACCTTTCGTCGTTACCTTCTGCATGATTCTGTCAATACGTGACATCAAAAATGTTTTGATATACATATAGATACTTACAAATAAAATCATAATTTCTTGTATGTTTCCTTTTATAGAAGATGACATCAAAGTGCGTCTAATGAACAGCACATCGATGGGGCATGGGACCGTCGAGTACCGCTGCTTTGGAGACTGGCAGAACCTGTGCTTCGATACCTGGTACCCGTCAACAGCGGACACATTCTGCAAACAGCTGGGCTATGGAGGAGTTGTCAAGGATGTCCAGATTGCCAGACCAACAGCACCAATCGCTGATGTCAGCCTCTATTGCTCTACCTTGACGTCGAGTGATCATATCTTCGACTGTCTAATGTCAGAAGGGGGCTGCATTTCTGGGAACGCCGCTTCTGTAACCTGTGGAATTGGTAATAAAGAAACTGAACAAATAATCAGTCTGCATGTATGTTACAAACTGCATCTTTATCCGAATTCTCATTCACACAAAATGTTAACGAAAATATTGTTTAGAAAAAAAAAAAAAAAACCCCGTTAAAAGGTTTTCTTTTCAAACATAGGTTTGGCTTTGTTTAATATCAGGTGTTGTAATAATCTATGAATTCGTTTCGTTTTTAGACTTTAAACATTGGTAAGGTTTTCAATTGATACGTAGATTTTCATCAATAATGCATTCATTTTATCTTTGGTATTCTCTGCAGATATCTCCATTGAAAACCGGGAGGTGACCTTATGCGATTCCTCTATGACGTGCAATGGCAACTGTGGCAACTCCACCATGGCTTGGTGCAGATGTGACGAGTCATGCCAAATTCATCAAGATTGCTGCTACGACTATACCGAGAAATGTAGCGAGATTGGTTCGAGCCAGGCCCACATCAAAACTCCAGACATATCGTTATACAGCTGTGAGAAGCCACTGGGAGGACTTAGCCATATCTACCAGAGGGCCGAATGGTTTTATTTCATCAGGGTCTGTCCGACTTCAACCGAGCAAGCAATCAAGGACCTATGCGAAGGATCCAGCTCTGATGATGATGTTCTTCGGAACTTACCGGTGTACGACCTAGATGGTGATGTCTTCTACAACGTCTTCTGTGCCGCATGCCATGGACGTGACCTGAAGGACCTCATAGCATGGAGAGTAGAGGCAGAACCTGAGGAGAATTTTTACACAAATGAGAGAGTAGTTTACTATGTTGTTCTCCCACCGTGGGATGATCTTGGAAAAGCTAGACCATGCTATCCAGAACGGTCGATCATAGACCACTGTCCAGTTGTCTTTGCTGGGTCACAAGTAGAAAAAGCCTGTCATGAATATCAAGCGCCAGTTCTGCACGCAGGTTCCGTTACCTATCGCAACCCACACTGTGTGCAGTGTAACAGCAATCGTCCTAATGAGCTTCCCATCGAGTCCTGCACTGGATGTCAGTGCCAGGATCCCTTCTGTTTCTTGAAATGTCCGGATGGCCGGACAGGGAGACTCGCGTCGGTGACACTGCTGTTTGACTTTTTCACTTCCGATAATGTCGAGTGCACTGGTGTAGGAGAGATCTATGATATGTTCCTGGACAAATGTCGCGTTCTTGTGTGTCCGCCGGGTACACGATTTGTTGCAAATACTTGCGTATCTACAGAATCAGAACCAGTCGACTCTACCTTACAATCCACAATGGCTTGTCTAACATCAGCAATTGCATCAAGTTTAACTGAAGTAGCGGAAATCATCCTTGATCACAACGTCACCTCCAATGTAAAATCCGCATTCATCTTTGCTGAGAACGTTAACGACGTTCAGTCAGTTTCCTTAACATTGAATGCCATCTTTGATGATACAAACGAAGAGAATCACATGATGTGTAATCTAAGTAATGTCATGCTCATCGCCCCACCTCCTTTTAATGATAGTGTTCCAGACGTCTGAAGCGAAGCCATTGTTACGCCCATTATTCCAGATATTGCCATAAGAGCTGATCTACAAGGCAACGCATTTGACATCAATGAAACACTTCTAGCTTTCAACGAATACACATTTGTGAGCAACACATCAAGTTATCAAAGCAGCCAACCTTCAGGCGCGTGTTGGTTTGCATTGTTGAATACCCTTATCTGCGAGCTACAAATCGTTCCAGAAGAGAACTTTGCGATTGATGGAGCCCTAGCTATCCATGTTCCGTCCGGCACGGAATTAACATTTGATGAATACTTTCGTTTGCTCAATGGCAGCTATGCCGTATGCGCTGATAGTATTGATTATGTCGATGTCCAGGGTGTGATGTATATCATTGGTGCAAGTATGTCGATTCTGTGTCTAATCGCAACATTAGTGACTTACACAGCGCTGCCGAAGCTCAGGAATGTGGCTGGAAAATGCCTAATGAACGTCGCAATGGCACTACTTGGAGCTAACCTCATCTTCGTGTTGAACCCGTTGCTAAGTTACGATAGTATCCTGTGTTCCATTATGGCGGTCCTGGCCCACTTTTTCTGGTTAGGCTGCTTCAGTTGGATGAACGTTGCTGGCTTCAACATGGCACGCACGTTTGGTTGGAGTGGCGCAGGGTCATCTATTCAAGACACAAGGACTTGCTCCAAAGGAACGCTGGTCTCCTACATCCTGTTTGGCTGGGGTGTGCCTTTGGTGATTGTTTCAGTCGGTATCTTCTTTCACCTTTGCCAATGCACCGGGTTGCGCTTCCAGTATGGAGGGCCACTCATCTGTTGGATTGACGGGGAGCGTCGTGCCATGATGTATGCTGTTGGTATACCAATCTACAGTTCCATCTTACTCAACGTCCTCCTGCTCTCCTATACCGCAGTTTCTCTCATCAGACATCGAAGGGAGGGGCGTTCCTTGAGGGCAAACCAGACCTTCATCTTTACGGAGAACCTAAGGATTGTTGCCAAGGTGTGTGCAAGTTGGTGATTCATAAATTAGATCAATATTTTGTATTGGACTTCTTTTCATAAACTTTCAAGTTAACATGGTATTCAAAATGATATGGGTCGTCAGAAAAAAAAACTTCAGATGTTTTACCATCCCTCTCTTCTGAGAACATTTATATGTACAAAACTCGTTATAAGGGCACTGATATAACGAGCTCTCGTTATAACGAGGTAATTCCTATGGTCCCAACGACCTCGTTATAACGGGTTTAGACTGTATTACTTGTGCTACTCTCTGTGATAAAAAAAGTACATGGATCATATAAGACGACACTGTAGTAGGCATATGTTTCCTTACCGAATACTTATATTTATATTTTAATTTATCTTTCACTTATAGCTTTCGGTCGTCCTCGGAACATCCTGGACATTCGGCGTCGTATACAGTTTCACAGAAGACATCGTCGTCATGTACATATTCGTCATACTAACATCTCTCCAAGGTGTCCTTCTTTTCCTCTTCTTCGGTCTCACCAAGCGGATCCGGAGGATGTGGAAGGCCAAGTTTAGACCCAGTGTCCATGACGTCACAGTTTATACTGTCAAAGGCGTTTCGTCACGTTGGCGCGAATCTGTTGACATTAACTCACCCCGTGGATCTATTACAGCACAGACAAATGGACTGTAATGGTAATCTCTTCATCTCTACGTTTTTTTTTTGTTTTTTTTTTGTTTGTTGTTAGAAATGGACAACATCGTTGGAGGTGATCATCGAACCGTTTTTAGAAGATGTTGAAGACATGGCCATATATAGGCGAAGAGATGGTGTACTAAGATGGAGATGTCGATTGTAGTAAGGAATTATTATCTCAATAAGGAATTTAAAAGAAAAGGAATTGTTATTTTAATAATTCCTTGAGTGTAGTCGGTGAAGTTCTCATTGCAATGTAGAGCACCGGAAATAATGTACTCCTCAAATATAAAAGGAAAAATTAATTGATGCCAGACATATAGTTGCACGATTTTGTGGAATGCATTGGCACGAAATGAGTAATGTCAGTAGGTAAACTAGCCGTAAACTGGCGTTAGTGTGCGTAAGCTCGTCGTGACTGCGTGCCATGTTTGGATGTTGAAATGTTCAAAATTTTGGTCACGACAACATTTCGGGACGGGGTCGTGAACTATGTGCAAACTGCTCGTGAACTCATCGGAACGACGCAGGAAGATGCTTGCCAGTGGATGGCAGTGTGCGCCATGCCACGACTGTCACGAAAGGTATATGCCCCGTTGACCCGGAGACACAGCGGGATCACGACAACGTCCGTATTGCGCAAACTCATCGTGCCAATGCAGGAAGTGCATAAAATATGCGCAAGCTATGCGTGAACTCATCCTGCCCGTTTGTGTCGATATGGACATCGACGGGCACGTATTCGTAAACTATCCGTGAAATCATCATGAACTATATGCGTAAAATAGTCGTGAACAGAACGAAAACCTCCAAGTTCGTGCCCCAAAATGGCACGACTTGTCACGACAAAATGGTGGCCAAAAGTCGTGCAAGTGTCAGCTTGGCTTGATTAAAGCCCATGTATAGTTTTGGTAAAGATTAAAGAAATGTGAATTTTGGGGATATATACCATGACATATAGTTTCTATACACATTTCAAGATCATAG
>BQKZ01000923.1:0-24209 GCA_036244855.1 Temnopleurus reevesii
CATCATCATCATCATCATCATCATCATCATCATCATCATCACCATCATCATCATCATCATCATCATCATCATCATCATCATCATCATCAATATCAACAACACTACTATTGACACTATCATCATCATCTACATCATCATCACGATTACCATCATCATTATATCCATCACCCTCATCATCATCATCAACATTATCTCCATCACCCTCATCATCATCACCATCATCATCATCATCATCATCATCATCAACAACAACATTACCACCACTATCTCTGTGACCATCACCATAATCATCATCATCAAAATCACCATCCTCGTCATCACCGTGATTATTGCCATTTGTATCATCATTACCATCATCATCATCATCATCATCATCATCATCGCCAACATCATTGACACAATCATATTCATCATCTTTACCCAGGTGTTGCTGCTGACTGAGGAGAACTTTTCTTGATAGGTGACCCCTTCCTATCCTCATTCTCTCTTCCACTGAGATGACTCTGGTGTAGAGAATGCAATCTCCCAGGTAACAGGTCATCATCATCATCATCAACATCATGAATCATCATCATCATCATCATCCTCATCCATCATTCATCATTTATCATCATCATCATCATCATCCTCCTCATCATCCTCCTCATCCTCCTCCTCATCATCATCATCATCATCATCATCATCATCATCATCATCATCATCATCGCCAACATCATTGACACAATCATATTCTTCATTTTTACCCAGGGGTTGCCGCAGACTGAGGAGAGCTTTTCTTTGTAGGGGACCCCTTCCTGTCCTCATTCTCTCTTCCACTGAGATGACTCTGGTGTAGAGAATGCAATCTCCCAGGTGAAAGGTCAGGTGTTGCAGCGGCTGGTTGTTGCCTGTTGATTAAAATTTAATGATGTAACAAAGAAAATGTGAACACACAAGCAGAACAAAGTTCCCTTAACTTTCCCTGACATGTTTATTTGCAGGGGGCACTTTGACCTATATTAATACATTCTTGTGCACTTTAGCATTAAATAAACTGGCATGTGAGTGCTCAAAATTTGATTTGCTGAATAATCCGTGAGTTGTAACTATTTTCCCGCTTTTTTTATTGTAACAGTCTAAAAAATGTCACAGCTTCCATTGATTTAATAGGTGAGAAGGATTTTCTACAAGCTTTTTACATGCAAAGAGATTGCAAGTCTGCAATCCCCAGACCAATGGCCATGAACCCCATATAAATATACTGATGAAATGCAGTAATATCTAGAACCAATCAAATATCTGTTTGCACATATTTTCATCAATATTGCTTTAACTTCATGAAATATTGTTGCTCATTTATCTGGTGAGAAAGTGCTTTGGCTAAACCTATAAGATTCCATCTTCATAAGCATGGCTGTTACATTACTTCATTATTTAACAACTTCATACACTAAACACGAAACAGCAAAACCGGAAAAGCATGTTGCAAACTCTGTTGGAATCAACACCTCACCAAACCACAAGTAGATGTGGTAGTCAGAAAAACAAAATTATTTTAGAATAATTTTTACTAATTTGAAACATATTCAATTTCTGTGAAATCATTTTCTAACAACCGCATGCTGAGCAACAAAGTTTGCTAGCTTTGAATGCCTTAAGTTGCTAAATTCCATTAACAATACTATTCAATGGTCAATCAACAGGCACTTCAATGCATTGACTAGCGGTGGCTAGTAGCTATTATTTTCAAGGGCCGTATAGGTATGAGAACTCAGGAATGAGTTGAATTCATACAAAAAAATACAAGGAAGAAACTCAACTTTATAGGCAAATCAAGGAGGGGGTTGTAGAGGAGTTGTGAAGGGGGTGTTGAATGGGCCACATAGATGGCCATCATTTTGTTTGTTGTCAAGCCATTGGCAGAGAAGAATATCCTTCTTGCCCTTCAATCTCTTAAAGCAATGACCTAGTCTTTCTGGGTTTTTTTTTTAATAATTATTTTGGCTAATCAAGCGACCATGGATTAAGACTATTTTTTCCTGCTGCTTTTCTTAATGAACAAATTTCTTGCTTCTTATCTCTTGTTTTTTTTTTGTTTGTTTGTTTGTTTGTTTGACTGGCTGGTAAAACCATTGGTGGTGAGGAATCATTTTTTCATTCCTATGTCCTATCAAGAAAAATCCCATATTCACCTTCTGCCACATGTGCATCCACACTGCAAGTTTCATATCAAATAGGTATCTGAAACAGTACAAATTGCTCCAACCTGCCATAGGCTTCATTGAGAGGCAGCAAGTTTTTCAAAACAATACATGTACATGCAGAATATAACAAAAGAAAAATAACTTCCAAAAGAATATCAAATTTATTTTTAAACACTTCATGCTCCCTATCTGACTCAGCAAACCAAACCCGTGTGCCAAACACCAAATTTCTTACACATTGTTCAGAATAGGCCTAATCATTCAGATTTGTTTTATACTTGTCCTAATTCTTTTCAAGACAAGGAATTTGTATCCAGTCCAGAATAGCTTCACGTGATAGTCCCCTAAAGAAAAATGTTATTCAACAATACAAAAAAGATATTTCATAACAAGATCAACAATGCAACTGACATGTCAATTCTTTGAGTTTCCAAAGTAATGGGCAAATACTTTGAAACATAAATTGGTAAAAATTGCGATGGCATCATAATACATTATTTCTGAATTTCGCATTAAATCACATCCTAAAGGTTGAACCCCTTTCTTTGCGTCAATTTCTTTGAGCAAGATATTTATCAACACATTGCCACAATCAATATGCCCTCAAAATGGGCACCTGGCCGGAATCTATCAGTTGAAAAGTTAAGCTATTGCATCCAATAGCTTCATTGCCAAAGTCCCCTGTAATAATAATGATAACAACAAAAATGTAATTGAAATGAAAAAAATAAATCCAATAAAATAAAATCAAATACTGCTGCATTTGTAGAGTGCTTAGCGGCTTCCACAAGTTAACTGACAAGTGTTGTATAGAAAGGATTCATTATTATAATTTATTTTCAATCCCTATATAGATATGGTGGATGATCTAGCATCTTTCATTTCAGACCGGAAAACTTGGCATAGCATTGTTGAATCATCTTTGGATGATGCATATAATGTGCTCTTGCTACATTGGCCAAGTAATAATGTTTGACCAACCTAGCAATGATAGCGTTTATGTGATTTGCATTCCGGCTGTCGGGGTGCTGTTGTTGTTCACTGGCGGACAGATGATTATCTGTCGTTGCCTTGGGCCTGCTTGGAAGGGTCTCCATGAAGTTTGATTGCATTGTGGAGGAGGTCTGTTTGAAAGACATTATTGTACTTATTGTACGTAAATTAATGTGTTGAAAATAAATCCACCTGTTATGGGTAAAATAAAATAAAAATTGGATGATGCATCCAGTTTGTAGAAGTACAAATCCTAAGGTTTACAAAAAAAAATGGCTCTGGCCTCAGAAGGCTGTTTTGTGTAATTACCTTGGAGACAGATTTGTTTCATACAGCCTTGGTGATCCTCCAGGATGACTGGGTGAGGTCAGACCAGATGCTAGATGATGGGACAGGTTGCCATGGTAATAAGGTGATGCTCCTCTTGGGGGTGTTTGGATCACTTGAATACCTACATCAATGAAAAAATAAACATTTGTTAGTATATAACTTGAACTATTGTCTATATCTTGGATCTTATTTTGATCAGAAGGTTATAGGTCTGACATTCAAACGTGTACACACAAATACATCCATAAACTCCTATCAGTTCAGGAAATAAACATTTCTTGAGACTCCCTTTTTATTAAATGTATTATTTTTTTTCTGTGAATGGAGAATGAGACTATTTTTCTACAATTTCCTTGATTTCAATTTAACACTGGGAACATCAACTCTGCGGAGTTCTCAAAGCGCTTTTAAAAAGTAGTAATGACCTAGTTTTAGTCCTCCCCCTCCTCCTAGCCACTAGTGTGTAAGCATTCTGCACAACTGTGATTTGAATCCATGTCCTTTGGACATTGAAATGTTCAAGTTTTAAACCGTTGACTGCAACACTTTCACATCAGTCATTACAATCATATAATCTTTCAGTCGAACACTCACCATGTTGAGGTAGAGACTGGAGGACTCACCATTGCTCTGGGGTTAGCTGAGGCACAGTGAGAGGATTAAACATCCCTCCCCCTACTCCTCCCCCTACTCCTCCTCCTCATGGTCTCCCTGGGCTGGGGAACATGATGCTGGAGGATACTGACGATATGCTGGAGGATACTGACGAAGGAGAATACTTGGCAGCAACACTGCCACAATCATTACAACAACAACATAATCTTTTAGTCAAACACTCACCATGTTGAGGTAGAGACTGGAGAACTCTCCACTGCTCTGGGGTTAGCTGAGGCACAGTGAGAGGATTAAACACCCCTCCTCCTACTCCTCCTGCTCCTGATCTCCCTGGGCTGGGGTACATAATGCTGGAAGATGCTGATGAGGGAGGAGGAGAATGATCCTGGAGCAGGGATCGCGTCATCTCTGCAAGTGGACAAATTGTGATGGAATTTGAATAAGTCTCCTTGGGTGTTCAGCTAAAAAGGCAGTTGCACAAATGTACTGAAGAGAAAACTTTCTACATATTTTCTATATCATTTCTTTAGAGTATATTCCTTCACTCACAAGTTACTACTGGTCATGGACCAATTTTCATTCCTCAAGATCTAATCAAGATGTCCAATGGATATTCATGCACATTGAATGGGTATGCTGACTTTTTTGTAGAATGCATATATGTGCATTGAAACAGCCCTGCTAAGTGCATGCACAAAATAATTAAGGAAAACATCAGCACTATTCAGATAACAGCAAAATGTCAATATATAGTTTCTGATTTGTATTGTGATCAAGTTTAACATTGAATACAGGTCTATATACATTTAGTTATTGGGCCCGATCCAAAAGTCCTCAAAAGGTGACGGGACGGAAATTTTTATCTATTTTCTTCTTTACTGACAGCAGTCGGTAGATCTAACCTAAATTTTAGTCTAACTTTATAGAGTTAAGTCCAAGGAACAATTACAGACAAAAAATTTGAATTATGAAAAGATGGTTGCTACGGTAACGCAGTTTTAATAACGGTGACGGGACGGAATGATAAAATGCCAAAATTCTGTACATCAAATTCAAGGTGATATTCTATCAAAGTTAAAAGAAATTATTTATCAAGACATTATATGTATCAAAGCTATATCCCTTGAGATCACAATCCACTATTGACCTAAACTTTTAGCCAAATGGTTACAGAAATATTTGAGATTTACGAAACGCATATCTGGTGACGGGACGGAATATTTTAACCATGTACAAAACGAATGGTTAAGGTTTTTTTGCTATAATAGGAAAATTAAAGCTGTTTAAATGTCAGTAACAACTAAAATTTAGTTATAGAGTGTTGTCATACCTAATTGTATCTTAAAATATTCTATCTGTCGATATATTGAGTATTTCAGATTTTCTAGCATCAAAACCTACATATTTGAGATCTCATGACACATACATTTGACTATATTTTGACAATTTTGAAACTTTTTTTAAAATTTTGTTTCATATATCATGTGAAAACACCTTCAATGTTATTTCTCATTTGAATTATGGTTGTAGACACCCTCCTTATACGAAAAATGTAAACTGCACAAAATCTTGCACATGTGGGACTGGGCTAAATTCCGTCCCGTCACCCTTAAATTCCGTCCCGTCACCCATAATTGGAGAAAAGGTGACGGGATGGAAAAAAATTTGGAAACCTCCCATTTCTACACAAGGATATTTATTTCAAATTGAATGGATTATTTGTGTTTGGGCACTTATTCATTGAATGTTAAAAAAGTTTCAGCTCACAATTTTACCTGAATATTACAAAAAATTAAACTTTAATGAGTCAAAGTGATAAAAATGTGTCTTTTTGGCCAAAAAATGTAATTTTTCGAAAATTTATGGAGATTTTCAGAAAATTGTTTTTTACAATATTGTTACATTAGAATTACTTAACAAACTACCATGATTTATTTTTTGAAAATAATTCAGCATAAGCAGTGAGAAAGAGATTTTAAAAATTCCGTCCCGTCACCTTGATGAGGGCGCTTTTCAAGTTCAGATGTAGTCCAGTTGAGGACTGAGTGTTCTGATAGCACCCACCTCTGCATATTCACTTACACGATCAGAGGGGTATACATGTTAGAGGGTTATGTAAGGACTCTGTGGTTGAGTGCAGTGCAGTCCCTGTGTGTACAGTGTAAGTGAATATGGAGAGGTGGGTGCTATCAGAGGCGCGATCAGAGGGGTATACATGTTAGAGGGTTATGTAAGGACTCTGTGGTTGAGTGCAGTGCAGTCCCTGTGTGTACAGTGTAAGTGAATATGCAGAGGTGGGTGCTATCAGAACACTCAGTCCTCAACTGGACTAGTTCAGATGCCAATTTCTGCAAGATGAAGCGGAGAGGCACAGAGACCAATATGAATTCATAAACTATAGACTTTGGGCTTTCAAATGAGGTACAAATGTCAAATTAAAAATCTTTTTGAAAAATCAAGTCCTAGGTTGACCTACTTTTGGATCGAGCCCTATTGATATAACTCAGCAACACAGCTGGGGTTAAAGAAAGGGCCTTAAGTCTATCGCACAGTCATGCATACCTCTATGAACAGCTTTATGAAGCACAACCCAGGTCCAAATCAACTCACCTTGTTTTAGATTGAAGTCAATGCCTGGAAGATTATTGATGCAGCGAATCAGGGCCTTAGCATTGCATGCCCACTCTCTCTTCTGACTTGTTAAATCATCATTGAAACTCATAGAAGAATGGTCTATAAAAAAGGTATAAACGTGAACAGCATTAGTCATAGGTTATTCATATTCTTCTATATTATGTGATTCAAATTCGAGGTACTTCATGTGAGAAGAAAACTTGTTTAATATGAAACTGAATATTCATACCCAAATAGAGCAATTCATGTAGGACTTAAAATACAATACATGTATTTGGAGCTGCAAACACAGTCTTTTTTGACAGATTCTAATGTAAATTTCTTTCGTGGAAGAGAAATACAATTGACTTGTAAAGAAAGTTGACCATAAAAGTCACGTGGCTACTTAGACAGGTTAGAATGGCCTAACAAATTTAATCTTTTTACTTGTATGGCTTGATTTTATTTTTCTGAATAAACTGCATGCATGTTCCTACCATCACCAATAAAGCTAAACAAGCAGAATATGGCTTTATCTTTTTAATAGGCAATGGCTTAATGAATCAGAGGATGACTTTTGTGAGAGATTTCTGGAGATGAATACCCTCTGACACATACCTGTCTAGGGGACCAATGAAATAAAATCTTATACAGTCAAACCACTTTGTTGAATAATCATATACAAAGACCACCCATCCATTAAAAGCCCTTCTCTTTCCACTC
The DNA here is from genome assembly GCA_036244855.1 of Temnopleurus reevesii. Lineage (NCBI taxonomy): Eukaryota > Metazoa > Echinodermata > Echinoidea > Temnopleuroida > Temnopleuridae > Temnopleurus > Temnopleurus reevesii. The sequence goes on from BQKZ01000923.1 coordinate 7,458, forward strand.
TTTGAAGCAATTTACATACAAAAGTATATGTCTATACAGACCACCTGCTGATAAAAGCCAAACTTTTTGTCTCCCATGCATGGTCTTTATAGACAGGTCTAATAAGTTTCATAAAATCTCCATCTCACCAGCTATCATCCTGAGCTTAGCACCTGATGTAATCTTTGACAATGCATCAGTGCATTGGAGAATGGTGTCTTTCTCAGGCAGGTTGAACACATCTTTGAGCAGCACCGCACAGTATTTCCCGTAAAGAAAATGCTTTCTTGACACCTTAAGATGCAATTTACGTGTAAAATAAACTGTCTATATAGACCACCTGCTGTCAAAGGTCAAACTGTCTATCCATCATGTGTGGTCTTTATAGACAGGTCTAACAAGTTCCATAAAATCTCACCAGCTATCATCCTGAGCTTAGCAACCACCCCTGGTGTAATCTTTGACAGTATATCAGTGCACTGAAGAATGGTATCTTTCTCAGGCAGGTTGAAGACATCTTGGAGTAGCACCGCACAGTCTGTTTTGATCTTGGTCACGGCTTGTGTCAGTCCTTCTGATTGAGTTTGGAATTCTTCCATTATCTGCTGGTGTGATGGTCCTACAGTGTTGGAATTGGCAAAAACGCAACATGTGAAGACAGCAGTATGATAGAAAAGATGATGATTTTTACTTTTCAGTGTACAATTATTGTATTTTGCCCATGATCAACTTAACAAAAAGAATTTCCCATTTCAAATTTTAGATTCATGATATTTGGAGTGAAGTGTTGTTTATAAATTTCCTTTTCAATCATTCATTCCTTGTCACACATTGATTGATTGACTCATTTCATTCTATTCCATTTTGTTATATGCCATTTATTCATTCATCTCCTATCCTATTCATTCATTCATCCATTCTTTTATTTGAATGGTCATTCAATCATTTATCTATCAACTCAGCAACATGTTTTTGTTTATCTATTTCCTCATCAATCTATTTTTCTTGAGCTAGCCCTATCAGCCAGAGCATCCCCAGTGACTATAACCAATGAAGTAGGCCTTTCTACAATAAGTCATTCTCGTATGTATACCATCTGATTCATTCATTCACTCTCTCATTCATTCATCCCTCCATCCATTATTCCATTTATCCCTATATTGACCTTGTGCCTGTCTAGCAGCCAGGGTAGTCCCAGTGAGCCTGTCCAGAGGAATCAGCATCTTGATTATAAATCCTTCTAGCACGTATTCCATCCCATTCATTCATTCATTCAATTGTTCTTTGTTCATTCATTCATTCGTCCATCCATTAATTCATTCATCCACTTATCTACCTTGTGCCTGTCTAGCAGCCAGTGCAGTCCCAGTTAGCCTGTCCAGAGGAATCAGCATCTCAATAATAAGTCCCTCAAGCATGCATTCCACCACCTGGGTCTGAAAGCAAAAAGGACATACAAGCATAATGGACAAACATATAAAGTGCCTCTGTATGAATTATGAAAATATAATAAAATCTGAAACTGGGTGCAAGAAAGAATCAAAACCTGATGATTATGATTCTGTTGAATGGAATAAGATCTTAATATCTAAACTTACAGCAGAATTTTTCACTGCAGTTTTATTTTCATTTATTTTGCGACCATCAATCCGCTAGAATTTTCCCTCATTACTGTATATAGCCCATAGACTTGTGAACTATGATCTTTCAAAACTTGAAAATAAAAAAAATGCTAATATGTAAAGACATTTGAATTTCAGTAAATGCGTTAAAGTCTATGTACTCTAAAATAATGGGTTTTGCAGTATTTGATCAAATGGATTTGAGTTGAGTAAAATGTTTTTGAGCTCCCATACCTTCACAATCCATTCCCTCTGTAACAGACTGATCCTCTGCAGTCTGAATCCATGAGATGATGAGGAACTGGGACCTTTCAGAGCCGTTGCCATGGAAATAGATGATGTTGCGAGGGATGATGTACAGTTTTCCATCTCCTTCAATGACTTGTTGAGGTCTAATTCCTTAGCTATATCATCGAAACTAGAAAAATATATGCAAAGAGAATGTTTTGCTGTGTTACCGGCTTAACCTTCTTTCTTATTATTACAAAAAGTTAAAGATCCTTCCCTCCAAATCAAACAAATACTGTACCATGCATGAATATAGTGTCAAGTAGTGCCAATCGCATCAAATATTTCTGATTATATACTGGATATATTTATCTCTGTTCATTGATTGGTTTAATGAATGTCACATGATTAAAAATAAACCAACTATCTTAGTATCGAAGAACTATTTACGGATAAAATCCGTAAATAGTCTTCTGTACTATTTACGGAATAGCAAGCGATGAACTCTGTGCGATGAAATCTGTGCGATGAACTTTGTGCACACGGAGTTCGACTATACGGTACATACATAGGAATATTGCATGACACTGAGTTGCATAGCGAATGTGCACTGCATCAAGGTTTCTTATGAGCATGCCACACACAGTACTGCATGCACATGAGCCGGAGGCAAATGTGCAATGTGCATGCGATGGGAAGAAACCGAGATATCAGTGCACATTCGCTATACAACGACGGGAGAGTGTGATAATCCTATTATAAGATGGATATTCAGGATGAAAAAATAATTGGAATAATATAAAGCTGATATTCGATACAAGGTGTTAAAAATGAGTGAAAACCGAGAAGTTTTGTGTCGCAATTGTGGGCCAACTGCCGGTGTGTGGCTCGGTGATTGCGCTGCGCTGCTTGGAGCCGAGCAACTGAGTGTGTGACTCGGTGATTGTGATTGCACTGCGCTGCGTGGAGCCGAGCTGCTGAGTGTGCATGTGCGAGCCAGCCAGCTGATGTTGTTGTGATGAAAATGAAAGAAGCGGCAGACCAGTGCAATAAAAAAAAAACATGAAATCACATTTTAGTTAAGTGTTTTCAGTTTAACTGATATTTCAATGGAATATTTTGATTAAATACCTGTATTTAGGTGCAAGTTTTCTTATATACATAAACCTTTTACTATACGGAACAGATGTTTCGCATTGCAAATTTTTATTGAATGATCACGTGGTACAGATCATCAAGTGGTAAGTTTGAACTCCATTATTTTATCATTTTTACAAATCCAGTATATAAAACAAATATATACTGTGTTCATTCAAGGTTCTGGATTAAAACTATGGTCCCTCTGCGCCCCTCAGCAAATAGTACTTTTGCAGGCACATCGGGCCCATATAGTTTTAACCAGAACCTCTCATAACAGTATATATTTGTATACTATGTACATGTAGACTTTATAGGGGAACTTCCCCATACAGTGATGTGTTGTCAGTAAATGAAGAAAATGACATGAAATAACTACAAAAATTTTAGCAAAATCATATAGTCTGTTCAAAAGTTATGAATTTTTACCTGAGAGAAATATCCTTAAGTAGGCATCTTTGGCATAATCTACAATCGCATCATGGAGGTGGAAATGAAATCTTTGGAAATCCTATAACTTTTGAACACATTATTAGATAATGTTCAAATTTTCCAAATTTGTTCATCATATCCTTCTCTACTCACTGACAGCGCGGCAATGTCTAGAGGAAGTTTCCCTGTAGGAAAATGTTGAAAAACACCGGCCAGAGTTCCATTCTATCTTTCATCTTTACAGTGCAGTTTTACTTGACAGTCTGACATAATACATGGATAAACAACCATAACCCCTACCTTGTAACCACCTTTCTGCATTGCTCCACTAGATTTTTACACCTGACATTCAATCCCTTGACCTCCTGCATGACCCGGTCATCCTGACCCGACCTGATTGCATCAACTATGCCCACAAACTCCTTTGACCTTTGACCCAAGATGACCTCATCCAGTGTGATAACAAGTTCCATGGTGCTGACAGACCAACCCAGGTTAAGCCTGTCTAATTTGTCAGTGACTTCACGATCATCTGTAACAAGAACCAAAGTGATATGATGATTAGTTACAGTACAGTGGATCTTGAAGAAACAAAACAATGATTTGCATAGTTACCAACTTTTATGAATTCAGATACAACGATGAAGACCAATTTGATACATTTTTTTTGGCTTGTTTTCAATTCAGTTACACAGATTCAATGAACCAGTTTAGACAAGTTGAAAAGGACAACAAAATTCCATTATTCTTATCAAATTTGTTCCACATGAATTTTCTAAATACGAATATGAATATGATGATAATAATAGTTGAATTTATATAGCACTGATTTGGCAAGTATTAGTGAGGAACGGTATTGTGTAGTGCACCCTTATGTCAAAACCATTCTAGCGTAATTGATGACAGTAATCTGAAAAAATATCTTTTAATACATAAACATCACAAAAAGAGAAGGGCATAGAACATAAATTTTCTTATACATTTTGCTATTTACAATACTTTCAATTTCAATAATCAATGCTGAGTTCATTGAGTGATGACTTCATAACCTACCTGGACTGATCAGGCTCTCATTGGCCAAGGAGTGGAGTTCAGAGGTCACTCTCGACAAATCAGATGCCCTGCTCTGCATCTGCTGAATATGCATGGCATGAGTAAGCATGTCACCCCCATCTGTGGCCTGAAGAGATTCTTTCCAAGCAACAGTGACACTGATTAACCTCATAACATCAGTCTTCAGAGCTGTTACTTCATCAATCTGTACATGAAATGTTTTCATTTTGATACAGAAAATTTGTTTTGATAGATAATGATTAAAAATAATCCTAAATCATCTCTGATATAAAAGAAGTCTCTCGTGATGCTATGGGTATGGGTTCTTGCTGCAGTGCCTTCCTCCCGTGACAAGAGTATATCACGAGATGGAGGATTTAATGGTAGAGATTTTGTAACATTGTCTGAAATTTGTACCTGAAGGCCCTTGTCATTATGTGATTTCCACACTAGATTAAGTTCCTGTAGGAAACGGTGACTCTCAGGATATCACAAGGTCTCATTTTTAAAAATATTTTCACCAGGCTAGTATGTCATGAAGGAATATGGCACCATGAAGAGAGTTTTCCAAATTCTCCCTCATCTAATTTTGTATGACTTCTGGACAATATTATTCTCTGACTCACAACAATTTCTTCTATTAATTCGTATAAAAAAAATCATAATGGATTTAAACACACTTCTGCTTTATGATCAGAAGCTCTGATGTGGTGAAAAAATCACAGCAATGAATAAATTTCTTCACATCATACTGGTTTGAAAGAGGTTCATATCGTGGTGAAGAATAATTGAAGATAGATGGTAAGTTGCCTCACTAACAATGTGCAAGTGTAGACCGAAGGTAGAATGACGATGTGCAAACGTAGCATTCTAACATCATGAGACAACTGATCAATTCTCTTCCATTGTCACAACATTGCTGAACAAATTCATTCAATATCTGTAACTTGCTGAAAACTTTTTCTATGAATACTGCAAAGTTCCTACCTTTGACTGCACAGTGGTCATGTGATCAGTCCCATCATGCTTAGACATCAACCCGCCAATTCCCCCACACCAGCCAATCAAGTCTCTAGTATCTGCCCCAACCTCAGTCATGTGACTGCTCCATTTCTCTGCTCTGATTACAGCATCGGCCTTGTCGCTAGCATTGCCATGAAGGGATGATTCAGAGTGGCTGATGAGGTCAGAAGTCAACTGATGCAGTTCACTTGCTTTGGCCTCCGTCATTCTGCTCGAATTTGTCAAAGAGATCATGAATTAGGCAAAAAGTAAATAGATATTCACAGCATTGAGGTAAAATATTGAATGTGAAAAAATTTAATATGAATGAATACAATATCAGCAGATTTGAACTATAATTGCCAGATTATTACATCAAATATCAGTGATGCGTTTTGTTCAAAACCAAACATGAAAGTGTAAACAATGTCGTTTCATACTTATTCCCTGTGCCACTCTATTTGCACTTACTGACTCACAATCTTTTAGTGGAAAAGGAACATAATACAGAATATTTGTGCATAACTACCAAAAAAAATGCCTGAAAATGTTCTTTATAATTGTAATTTTGTAATAGAGGAATGTTTAATACAAAAACAAAACTCAACAAAAGACTCTTACAAACCTAAGCTTTTCAGCATCCAGTTTCAGATTCCTCATCCTCTTCAGAAGACCGAGATATTGTTCTACTTTCTCCCTCATCTGTTGACAAAACGCTCTGACTTGGTCCCGCTGCTTGGTGAAAAGAGCCCTCACAAATTCATTCATTGGATAGGCCATCTCCAATTTTTGTATCATATCTAAGAGCAAGAAAGAATATGGATTGATACTTAATTTTAAAACATTTTGTGTATACAAATTCTTTTCATTAGCAACAGTTAAGAATACTTAATTTATTTATCTATTGGTATACACACATAAAACTGAAAAGAAGTAGATACTGAATAGGGAAAAAAAGAAGAAGAATTAAATCTAATATATAAATGTTCTATAGCCCCGGGGAGAAACATCTCCGGCAACCAATCATGCGAAGGGTGCAACAATTTGCACACAAGGCTCTTGGAAAGCGATTTCTTTTTGTGTAGACATTTCCATAATTCTATCATTTACAAATTAAATAGAATTGTTTTAATTCTATTAACTAGAAATCTCCCTTCAAAATCACCTTTCGTGATCTTCCTAGTGGGAATCAGGCTATTATCAGCAGAAACCCCATGACCAAGTCCATTTGCATCTCTACGTCTGAGCTGGGGCAAGGACTCTCCGTACGGGGTGGAGACAGCATCAGTGGGAAGATGGAAGGAAGGCGTGGCATCCAGGAGGGATAGATACCCAACTGATTTGGCAAGGTCATCTCCAGGGCTGCGACCTTTGGGAAGGTGTCTTGGCTTGTTGGAAGCTGGCTGTGGTGTTTGTTCAGGATATTCATCAGAAAGTCTTTGTAGAACATCTGCAAATGTGATACGTGGGGATGTACAAACATTTTTTTTAACGTAAAATAATGGTGCAATTACAGATACCCCTACAACTTACAATAGCAATAATTTCCATACAAATTTGGAAACGATATAATGATGAATAAAAAACGTTTTGTACAGTGATAATATGAATTTGTGACTGTAGTATTATAAGCACCCGCTGTCTAGTATAGTTCCTCTTCATATTCCTAGAAGATGTACATTTACCGAATCCATTCTGACATAAAAGACAGCGTTTTCAAATGCTCTCGTATTTACAGTTAACTTAATGCCATACAAATGTTCTAATACTTTCTGCAGTAGTTTAAAAAGTATCTTTAATTTTCAATTTGAAAGCTAATATTTTCTACTATTGATTGAAATTCCCTTTCCAAATATCTGCCAAACTTGACAGTAAAAATATCAGAATAACCAACTTTGAAAATCAGAATACTCCAGACTTTAATAATAATCATTTTAATATATGGATCTGATATAGCCCACTTTCCATCTTAATTTGATGCTCAAGGCGCTCAGAGCACTTTTCCTACTCAATACTACAGACATAAGGTCACCAAAGACTGGAAAATGTAGTTTAAAATGGGGTTAAAATGACAATTTTCTCTCATCAAAATCAGAAAAATTCTGTTTAAATCAGAGTAGTTGGCAGTTACATTCGGGTTTTACAATGCAACATGACATCTATTTGTTTCACCTAATGAATCTTGACTCGCTGTAGACTGGTGTCCCCTTGTGATTCCTCTGAGGGGGCTCAGGATGTCTGGATGATTAGATGCATCTAATCCTGAACACAGGTTATGAACACACTGCAGAAGGTGATAGTTGTGCTCCGACAGGGCGGAGTGCGCCCTCTTGTTGTGGATGTTGCCGATCACGTAATGGCCGCCATTCTTCACAAGAGGGAGAGCTGGTATGAAGAATGGAACAAAACGTACAATCTGACAATGGAAAAACTGAATATATATCATATATATCACTGAATTTGCAGATACTCAATATTTCATAAATCTTTGTAGAAATGAGGGAGGGTTAACTGATCATATATTATCATTATCATTATTATCTTAGCCAGGGCTTGAATGAGCCAAAAGCAACCCAAGGTACAGTGAATAATTCTACTTTTCAACTTTGATTAGCTGTTTTAGGAATTGAGGAACATTTTCTACAATTAACTGTACACTACTATGTGGAAAAAACTGCTCAGTAAAACATTCTTTGTGCAGGAATCAAGCAAAAATGCACAGCCAATCGCGTTGCGATACCAGGAAAAATATTCCGAGGCAATTTCCGTGGGTGCCCTCTTTGCTTGCCATTGTTCCCGCTTTGGATTTCATGTAGTTCTCTATTGTTTTGCCTTGAGTAGCCGAGTGCCCTTCATTAAAAGTGCCTTTAATATAGTGGCCTAATAAAATCCTATTTCAATCCCTGCTTATATCCTCACCATTCTCCAACTGTCCAATGAACACTTGAAGGCCATTCCTATACACAGCATCCTGGTTCTTATCTTGGTGTTGCTTAGCGACCTGAAGCACTCTCCTACAACGTCCAAGAATGTTGCTGACTGCCTCTGAGAGGAGCTGGGCATCAGTGATCAGACTGGCCTGGCGACATTCCTCCACATCTTTCTCCAGACACGATTCTGCATGAAAACAATTTAAGACTTGCTTGAGTCGGACTGATAAGCGACTTAGATGAACATCAACTTATGTGACATCTTAAATTATGTGACATCTTCAATTAACTATCGTCAGCTTATGCAACAACTTGAACAAGTCCTACAAACAATCATTTTACAATCATCAGCTTAACTTTGCAGTCAGCTAACTGCAACAACTTGCACAAGAAAAAAAATAAGAAATTTCATAATTGTCAGCTTACACAATCACTTGAACAAGTCAAACAAGAACTTTCACAATCGCTTTTAAGGACATACTGAGATAAGCAGCAAGTAAGATAAAAGCTGCATTATCATTCAAGAAGTTTATAAGCAATTATACAAAACCAATCGGCTGTCAGAGTATTTGTACGATAAAGTGCATTTAGAATATGATTCTTTTAGTTTTGTGTAATTTTGTGAACATTAGTTTTTAGGTCATTACCAGAACTAGATATTTCTTTTACCAGTAAGTCATGAAGAAAAATCATCTCACCTGAAACTTCTAGAAATCTTTGAGCTTCGATAAGTGAATCAACAACATCAACCAGCTGAAGCATGGAGCTGTGCCACTCTCTCCGAACTAACTTGAGATGCTCAATGGCTCCCTTATTGGTTAGATCCTTGCGGACTGCAAGGCATGATGGGAAGACATCTGCATCCAACTGCTCCATGTTACTGACAAGGGTTAGGATTTCTTGACCCTCTGGTTTGGAAAAAACAGCAAAAAGAGTAATTGTGAAAGAATATCTGTATTTGAGCAAGATTAACAAGGAGCGGTACCATGATATTTGTCACACTTTTTGTACAGCGCACTTCAATTTTCTCGTATTATATCACTTTAAATTTTTCTTCAACCATTGCCATTGAAGTTGTCTCAGGAAAGTCCCACACAAAGGGAGTTGGACCAGTAATTGCCCAGAGATTAAGTTATTAGTTTTCTGAAACATTTATTTTCTTTTGAATGACAACAGTTTCAATTTGTTATTTTCATGTGCAGCACTACTATGCGATCTAATCCAGCTTGGATTATATGACATCAAATAAAACTCTCGTCACTTGACTGGTTATTTCACATTGTTCATTAGGTCCATTTAACAATTATGTCAGATGCGCAATTTTGGGTCCATCCACTGTGCAATGTATAGATGTATGTCCCTTGCAAAGTCAATTACAACATGTGAAAACCCATAGCAGCGCCTACGCACAATGCTCAAAGCTAAGCTTACTAGAATTATAAGAAAGCGCAAAGAAACAAGATGTCGCAGATTGTGAAGTGCTAATTTTGAAGATTTTGGATTTGATTTTCAAAATATTTAGTAAGCTTGAATGACCAAGAAACTATAGGACTCAGTGTCATATGATGGGACAGATTTAGTTCACCTGGGGGGTGTTTCATCAAGATTTGTCGGAGAGACAATTAGTCAGCGCTGACAAATTCCTTGATTGTGATTGGATGAAAAGCACTATCGCTGACAGTTGCTATGGGAACTGTCGGAAAATGACACCTTGTCGCTGCGACAAATCTTGATGAAACGCCCTCCTGGTGAAAAGTTAGATTTAATCCATTCAACTCAGCTAACGCCTCGTTGAATGTATCTTTCATCTTTCACCTCATGAACTTTTCTGTCCATTGCCATCACAGCCATTCATTGTATATATACTTACGATTACTGTCAACACAACTTGCAGCCACAAAGCCAGCCATCTGGAGCACTCTGTCAGCATGATCATGGAAAGCATCGTCCAACGGTTCAAGAAGCTTAGCACAGATATCATCTTTCAGTACACCTTTCTCCTACGAGGTAGAATAAAATTCAAATAAAATTGTGATGTGGTATAGAGAAAAGCGAGACCACGTTTTTAAAATGAATATCAAAAGAGGACATTTTATAAGACATTTGAGACAATTACTGGCAAACATTAGATATATAAGGGCTACTAAGGCAATGTTTCAGCGAGTTAAGAATGACTTGTAACAGTTCTTGTGCTTAGTGATTGATAATGTTATGAGTATTCTGCACAAAAACTGATACAAAACGTTCTCAAACGAGCTCTTAAAGTTAACCATAACTTGGTGAAACACTGCCCTAGAATACTAGTAGATTCTTAAACTGCATAAAATTAATGACTATATAGCTGCTTCATAGCTTTTATCATTGCTTAGAATAATGATATCATCAATACCCTGAAACTTGTTTTTTGCTTTGATCGTTTTTGACTGTTTTATATATTAGGCTTGTTTGCATATTTTGAAGGGTTGTGGCATGTCATTTTGCCTCACAGTGTTTGCTACAAAAACTACTTTTATTTTACAAACATGATTTAATTTAATTCTTAAAAAGTACAAAGAATATCTCATCATCTGGAATTTTTCCCCTTCCTTTCCCTATTTCCCCCTGTCCATTTTCTTTGGTTTGAATTTTGTTTGAACGTAGGACTATCAGATGTTTGTACTGCATGGAAAAGCAAAACTCTTTATATATACCTTCAATCTAACTGTGGATGTCTTGACAAGTCGATCCAATGGCTCCTTGGTCTCAGTGAATGCATCTACCACTTGGTGAGCGAGGGCGCTTTTCACTAAACTCTCGAGGGTCAAGAGGTCATGAGCTAATCCCTCACACGACTCCTGAAAGTCTGAGCTGAGCTGGCTGTAGGAGGAGTTGTCATGTAGTGCTTCCAGTTGCTTCATTACTTCTGATCGGAGTTGTAATATCTGAAGCATGTTTAAATATAAAGACAAAAATGTGAAGCATTCTACTGAAACATAACTATTCTAAATGCATGGGACTAAATGTTACCAAAATATTTAATTTGGTTAATTAATTAAGCCTTAGAATTGTTCATCTTAATATATATTATTTTATACTTGAGAAGTTTGGAAGCCAAAATAGGAAAATCTATCTGTGTATAATGAAAACATTGTCAGAGATTTCTTGATAGTGAATATGAAATTCTATATTTGCATTTCTATAGAACGATTGTGCAAAGAACAAGTCTCTGAGTATTATCTTCAGAATAGCACCCTCCAGCTTATAATAAGATTTTTTTTTAAATTAATGTATTGCATGTTTGAATCTGTAGATATTGAAGTTTGACAACATTGAATTTTCCTCAAGTTGGAAATCACAGATGAAATCACAGTCAATGAAATTCCATATTCCTCACCTGTTTGCAAACAGTGACTATCTGATCCTTGATCTCATCTCGTGAAGCAGAAGCTACACTCATCCCATGTCTCACTGACTGCTCCAGTACATTGTCAAAATCAGCATCCAGTTTGAGCCTCATGTTTGGTGATAACAGTTCTACCAGCTAAAGTCATGATGTAATCAAACAAACAAAAAATATTTTAATTACTTACCTACCCCACATAAATATCATTCAATTGATAAAAAGAATTGAATTAGAACAATTCTAAAATAACATGCCAGTGGAGCTTGGTGCTAAATGTCAGTAAATTTGGGACAAAAATCGGCCAAAATACCAAAGCTTTTTTACTATACAGGCCACCCTCAGAGGTAATTTATATGGCAGTTGGTACATGATGATTAGTTTAATCTCTGCACTAACAAGAGTGTTGCCTTAGCAAGGCTAAATGGGGGCTAAAATGTTCCATCTACAGGATACTTTTTTTTAATGANAAATTGTCCACTTCCAATTTCTCAAGAGGTTACTTTAAGCGGTCTCTCAATGCATACATGCAGACATGAATTAAATCTCAGAGTCAAATATTTCATTACCTTTTCCATGTTATGAGCAAAATATCCCGGTTTATCAGTCGGATTAGTTGTGGTCTGCTGCCCTCCTTGAGGCATCTGGGTCAGTGCCTGCTTGATCTGTAGCACACACTCTTCTACTTGCTTGCACGCATAGTCTCGACTTGCCTGTCAGAACAGTAGAAAGATGGGTTATCATTTCATATTCTCAATTGGTTGTTACCTTCTAGACATGTACTTGCAGACCTCCAAAATTTCCAAAAAGATGAATACTACTGCTTAGAAAAGGGAGGACAAAAGTTCCTGGAAAATTGTACCGTACATTTATCGTAAAAATTCATTAAGAAAATTATGAAAATATTTTTGGATCATGTACATGCAGATCAAATGTCAAGCCAAAAGGTCACAGGACAAATAATATTTTGAAGCTTCCTTCAAGTCAAAACATGAAAGAGAATAGCAAATTTTCAATTTCTAGACAATTTTTCCACATGAACACACACATGTAGTAAGTCTGTTTCATAGTCCCCTGCTTGTATATTCATTCATAATGATCATGATAATACTAATGAATAACAATGTACTACCTTTAACAACACATAATAATTAAATAAATAATAGAATGTCTTGTAAAAGAAAAAATTCTAAATTTGCTTTAAAGAAATTGTTGTCCATCTTTGTAAACCCCATCAGATACATGGCTAATCCCGAGAATATTTTCAAAGATCACAAAAGAATTATTAGCAGCATACACGGTACCTTTGTCTGTACATTGGTTGGGTACTTGACATAGCTCTGCATGGATGAGTTGAGAAGAGGCATCGCCCTCTTGAGTCCCGACAGAGAGAGGAGTATTCTTTCTTTCTTGGCTGGGTCGGTCAGATCTTGCTGCCGCTTGTCACATAGATCACTGAGTGTGAGCACCGATGTAGAGAAGTCCTGAAAATTATACCAGAATTATTACCTAAATTAGCCTGGCTGAAATATTTCAACTCATAAAATCATCTTCATAGATTAAACTTCATAGAAATACTTCTGAAAAAATAGTAACTTAGAAACCAGAAAGAGTTATATTTTCAGATCTGAAATTGAGGGCACAGACCATTCTAAAGCATTTACATGAAGTTTAATTTTTTCTAAAAGCATTTATTGATGTTTTTGACTGTAACATCTTATATCAATATTGTTTGTGCCTCATACAAACTTGAAACAATGACTAAAATAAAAAATGAAAAATATTGCTAAAACAATCACCTTGAATGATGCTACTAACTCTGCCATAGATCCAACAGTCCTAATGCTCTGTAATCCATCTATCACCCAATCACATGTGTCTAGGATGCGACGGACCTCAGCATCATCAGATATAAGGAGGACCTGAAACAACATTTAGTATGAAAATCTATTATTTATTATATTATCATATCCATAATTTGTATCACACAAGCATTCCGGGTCAGTAACCAAGGAGGGTGTTTCATGACTTGACGCCAAAGACAAGTATTCATTATCCGACATTTACTATAGTGACGATCAGAGGAAATGCTTGTCATCCAATCAAAATCAAGAATAGTCAGCCCTGACTATTACTGTATTAGCCAATATTTTAGCATCATACAGAGAAGAAACTTTCGCAAGGCCAAACCGCAAAATTTGAGAAAGTAAACCCACCACAAAAATTACAGCTTATATAGTAGATGCTGGTGATTAGCTGCTGCTGCCTTCCCTGTCATATGGTTTCATTTACTCCATGGACTAGCAAAATTTATATTACACCCTTGTAAGAGCTGACCAAATCATCCATAAACCAAACTACTGGAAACATTTCTTGTAAAAGAAGAAACGGAAAAAGAACCAAATTAATTAGGGCACCGCGCACTACACGACTTAAGACCTCAAGACCAATTTTTCAAATACTGAAAAAAATAATATAATACGTCGTCTTACGTGGAGATACTTAATACTTACTACTTCATCTAGTATCAAGTACATGACCGTGAGACGATGTATATTATAGCGTGTTTCCGTATTTGAAAAATTGGTCTTAACGTCATACAACTAAAATTCATGTAGTGTGCAGTGGCCTCTAGAGAGAGAAGACAATAATTGGGCTCTATGGCATGCAGAGTTTAAATTTGAATATCAACATGTATGTCGTCAGCGCCTGCAATGAATTAAGTAATGCTCTAGTCCCATACATGTACCTTCATCGTGGTCTCCAGCAATCTTCTAGCTGCAGTGACCATGTTATCTCTAGCTGGTTCAGAGTGGGGTTCAGCCTGTAGTCTCTGTACTGCCATCAGCATGCTCCGACCAGATGCTATGCTAGCATCACAGACATCAGGCATCTCCTGCTGAAGTTTCTGTAAATAGAATTTAGAAGCATAATTACCCATTTTATACAGCTACATGTTGTTTATCACAATTTTACCCTAATGTGTATTTCAGCCTGAATGTGTATATTTTAAATTGATACCCAATACTGCACTAGTAAAATTTATTTTGAGGTTTGAGAAAATGGTTTTAACATTAACACTTCATTTACTATTTCTTGATATCTTAAAAACTTATTCAACTATGCCAAGTCATCGCTTAACCGGTATAAATGTATGTGAATGCGACTCTTTTGATATTTGTGAAACTAAGAATATCTGAAAGTATAACAGTCTGTCAACAGAAAAAAGGACACGAGGGCACTCTAAAAAACTTTTTAAAAATAGAGCACGACTGGATATTAGAAAATACTTTTTCTCTAACCGAATCATAGATGAATGGATTAGCCTCCCAGACCCAGAAGAAGTTGTAACAGCACCTTCACTAAATTCCATCAAAACAAGGCTAGACAAATTTTTGGGGGATGGTGCCTTCTGCTATGACCAAGTTTAAAATGTTACAATAGAAGCCTACACCATTGCATCATCCTAAAGGAAACTGATGGAACGCACAATTCTACATAATTTCCATGGATCGATGAACAGCCGTTAGTCCTACAAGCATCGTTGGAGTAAAGTAAAGTAAAGTGAAGAATAAAATAAACCTTTAATGCCCCCCCAAAAAGAGGGAAAAGTAGATTAGTGCTAAAAGGGCATGTGGCTTTGGCTTGCAGAGCTGTCATGCTGTAGTAGCCCTAGCTCCCAACAGATATTTATCTGTGCATGGTGCGTCACGATTAATCATGAGTGACCAGCTGGTCGTTGATGAATTTGCTTGTATGTTGAAATATAATGAACCTATGGACTTTAAAAATTCTGATGATTCCTCTTTTGGCAGGCACCTGCTAAAATCATCTAAATCTTAATTTTATTCTCAATAACGTTAGCCAATTCGTTTGAGCCATCTGCTTAACATTGGCCAGATGATACATTTAACCCTAATTTTTGTTTTCTTCTTTTCTTCATCTATTCAATGAACAGAATATTGACTGCTTATGTCAATGAAGTTTAAATAAATAAATTTCCAATTTCCAATCATTGTGAAGACAAATTCCTTCACTCAGACATTATCTTATATCATAAAGCGTACCTCATCATCTGTGTCTCTTGCCATTTTGTGACCAACCTGTACCAGCTCTTCAGTCGCCCTCAGGACCGTCTGGGCAAATGGAATAAGGTTGGGCAACTTGCCCCCTTTCTTCTCCGTGGTCTCATTCAGGATGATCAGTTGAGATACCTGTGTGAATGCAAAAAAAAACATTACTTTCATCAAATATATCAAACTGCAAAAATCCGGCAGAGGGGTGTATATTTCATTGAAATTGAAAATGACATTGTTTTTATCTTGGAGTCGGATTCGCTCAAATTTTGCAGAGATATTTCTCGCTCATACTCTTTATATTTGTGATAACATCATGTAAAAATTGAATAGGGTATGCATCAACTGAATTCCTTTATCTATACCGTATGAGCACCTGTTTCCGGCCATGGGAGTGTCATCGGCCACCAAACCCTCATGCATTTTGTCTATGGCGAGCAAATGGCACGCACTTAGGTTAAATGCGCGCGCATTAATAAGCACATGTACACTTCAACACAATCCCTATGGAGGCTCAAATCACCAGGCAGGTGGCCGGCTACACCTGCCCCATGTCGCTTGGCGATCGCCGTTTGCTGCGCAAATATACGGCCCTTACGGGCGCCATTCGTTTAGTTATCATTATGCACATCAACTAAAAGCCCAGAATTTCGGCTAAAGTATGATCTAAAATTAAACTTGAAATGCTGGATCTTGTAACTTGTGGGGGAGCAAAACTGTTTAAGCAGCCAGAAACTGGTGTTCATACGATACGGTACCGTACAAGGACCGGTTTCCGGCCATCCTGGTATAATCGGCCACCAAGCCTCATGCAGTTTGTCTATGGCGCGCACATGGCGCGCACTTAGGTTAAATGCGCGCCCAAATAAGCGCACGTACGCTTCAACACAATCCCTATGGAGGCTCAAATCACC
>BQKZ01000923.1:66761-77344 GCA_036244855.1 Temnopleurus reevesii
GTGTGTGTGTGTGTGTGTGTGTGTGTGTGTGTGTGTGTGTAGGTGTGTGTGTGTGTGTGTGTGTGTGTGTGTGTGTGTGTGTGTGTGATTGGGTGGGTGGATGGGTGTGTATTGTAGATTTATAGATGTCGAGAGGAATTAAAATTCTAGTACATGAATGAAAAATTATAGGAAATGTTTTGACTTTTTATCTGAAAAAATGTTTCCTTTTTTACAGCGAAATAAATTCAAATGTCATAATTTTTTCTGTATACCTTCTAATTAATAGAACACTAATCTTCCAGAATGGAAAAACGCTACAAATACTTGACAAAACAAACACACCCACAGTCGTATTTGAATCCTAGTTGTAAAAACATTCACCGCAAGTCTATTTCAGGTTAGGTTTTATTGCAAAAATATTATATCAATATGCACCACGGATAATTACTCTGTTTACTCTACCTCTATCAATCATTATTATCACCATCGTCATCATCTTTACCAACACCATCAACACCCTCATCATCACCATCGAAACCATCATCATCATCATCATCATCATCATCACCGTCACCATCACCACCATTATTATCATAACCATCATGAGCACCTTCTTCATCATCGTCATCATCCTTACCAACACTATCATCAAGACCACCGAAACCATCATCATCATCATCACCGTCGCTATCACCAAAATCATTATCATAATCATCATGACCAGCATCTTCATCATCGTCATCATCACTATAACTATCATGATCACCACCGACACCATCATCGTCATCACCGTCATCGGAGACAACGTAATTTGCTGCATTGGTCGACCTCGATCTATGGTACACTCCAAAAAAAATTGGTCAAAATAACAAATGTTTTGATGCATATATGTCCGACCATAAAAAAATTGTCAAAATAAACAAACATTCTGATAGACTTTAATCAATAATTTGATCAATTTTAACCAATGATTTTCGGTCGGACATATCTTCACCAACACGTTGGATATTTAGATCACTCCGTTTTTAGAGTGTACCTTCGGTTTGAACATGACCTAATTAAGTACTTTAACTACCTAAAACCGTATAATTTACTCAGTTTATTCTTAATTCTCATTTCAACTATTTATCTTTTTGATTTTTAAACATTTCCTGTTTCTGTCTTTTCCCCGAAATTCTCTTAATTCAATCTCTTTTAAACTTTCAATCGTAATATGCCATGACATAATAAGCAGAATGTTGCCTTGACTTCCCACACAGACAGGTGAATTCTGGATCTCAAAACATAATATATCATATATATTTGGAGTACCTGGAATAATTTAACGTCACATAAATGGATAACACTTATTCATAGAATTCACTCAATTTATTCTAAAGTCATTATAATTGGCATCATCCTGAAGATGTTCTCGTAGAGTATCATCTTTGTTCGCATTTCGTGAACATTAACAATGACGATTATTGCGTCGCTTACGGTGCTGTCACACTTAGAGGGTGTTGCTCAAAAGTTGCAATTGATCGCAAGTTGCAGTTGATCGGAACGTACCAATAAAAATCAGTGTTTAATGCGCATCTTGTAAAATGCGCATACCGTGCGCGAATGAAAATGCTCGATACAATTTGCAAAGTTGCAGTTGATTTGCAGTTGATTTTCAACAACACCCCTTAGACGTTTTACCCAGCCACGTATGATAATGGTGGCCTATTTTGAATTTAATTTCTTTAAACTCTATGCAAATTCTGAGAATATGCATTAATACCTTAATGAGAACGACCCAGCAACATCTTTCAACGAGTACTTATCGTAGCTCTGGTGTTCACAACTTATTATGTGTTGTCGCGTCGACAGCGTATGCGTGACGCATTTGCCGTATGTCGTCATATGCCGAGTAAGTAGAATATACCAATTCTATTTTTCATTCGTTATGAACACGCTGAAATACGCTGTCATACCGTAGTCATAGGTCGGGTATGTCGGAAAATGTTGTGCATGCACAAACGTTTGGACGTACGCCGACGTACGGCTCATGCGTTAAGCATTGGTAAGGCGTACAGGGATTTTGCGCTTTCGTCGATACACGTACGTTAACAACCTTTACACGTACTTTACTTACACGCCAAAATATCTCGACATAATTGATATTTATTTCAAATTGTTTTCAAAGAGTATCATTGACGTATATGAAACGCTGTTATTGGGTATATGTTGGTAATGTTGGCGATACGCTAAACATTCTTCGGAATACATTACTCATATGTTATCAAATCGTTCTATCGTTCAATCGTGCAAATCGTTACGAATACCCCACGTATACATCCAATACATCTGCATTTTTGATAAATTTCAATACGCCAAGCATACGCTGACTGAAATATCACAGTAACTGTGAAGTATTCCAAGTAATGCGTGACGTATATGAGCCATTGAGCGCCATAATCCTGCGTCGAAAACTGTTCTGTTTGCATTTGTTTAAACTTCGCTTTACAAGATGATTTGTTCAACGTATGCAACTCGTGTTTTAATGCTTGCAAAACTTGTCCATAACGTATTCGACGTCCTCCAACGTAACTGTCACACACACTATACGTCTGGCTTACGTACGCTGGCTCAAACGTCTTAATGTGACAGCAACAATACTCTAGAACCTTTCCAGAAGTTCATCGGAAATAGGCTACCAACTTGGTGTCTTAAAAACGGGGTCAAGAGCGTTGCCGAGAGACCCCATTAATGTGCCCTCCCATTTCTCCATCACTGTCTCTCCCTCTCATTTCCCCTCTCCCTATATATTTGAGTTGAGAAGCTGTGGTTAGCGAGTAGAAAACAAACGCCTTCGCCTCTGATCCTACCCATCTCGGGACTACTCTGTCCTCTTTATCTCTCTCTCACAGTCAACCCAAAATAGCTATGAGAACGCTCGTGTATCAATAACTCTCACTCACTCTCTCTTCCCTTCTCCTCCCCCAACTCGTCATCCACTTCTATTTCTGAAAGCGTAATAAATACGGATTTATTCCTTTTCGCGTGTCGTAGCGACAAATCCCTAATTGCTATTTAGCTCAAAGTTGCTATGCTGGAGTGAGGCGATAGATATGGTAATTCATCGACTCACTTACTTTTTCCCCTCCTCAGTTTGTATCAATAGCTTGCTCTCGAAGCGGGATTGCGCATGCATGTTAAGGAGGGACCAAACTAGTTACGTAGCGCTTCCTCAATTATGATAACGGGATTAAGTCTTTCTTGAATGAAAATATCACGTAATAATGAAAGAGAATCTTTATGATCTGATATTTTAGCACGTGATTCCCCTTCTCGTGTTGTATAACACTTCAATCAAAAGCAAGGTTAAGTTGACAGATCGGACTCATTTTAAGGGGGTTAAACAGAAGAACGTCATCTTGCAGTGATGACGCTTGCAACTTATTTCCCAAATCTTATTTTTGGTAGAAATGTTTGCCTTGTTTTGTTGTATCTCAGCAAACTTGTCTTTAAATAACTCTTGAGTGCTTTGAAGTAGTAAGTCATGTTAGAAAAGCAATTCTTAAGGGTCGCGAAAAAAAAGAGTGATGCAGTTTGAGTACTCAGTTTTATTCTTTTATGACGACCGTCTTATTATTTTGTTTCGCTATCGAATTAATTAGTCAATGGAGTCTTTTTTATGATTTTCCCAGGGACTTTTTTTTCTCGTACTCTGAGAACATAAAATGATAACACTTTCTGTAATTTACTTTGAGCGACAATGCAGGAATTGGCACAATAATTATTATATAAAGGAACAGGAAAATAATAAAAGGTTGGTAGGTTCTCCATTTGAATAGAAAAAATGTATGTTATTAATAACTGCCAATCAGAATTTACAATAAAAAGTAGTTGTAAATTTTACACTAAAGTAGCCAATTAGGGGCAAATTAAAAAAAAAAATATTTTTTTTTGTCAAGAAAAGAACCCCTCTTCCAAAGGGAAGGGGAGGAGGGGTCTTTACTTTTTTCATAAGTTTTTTTTTTGCCGAAAGATATATGTAATTCAAAAGAAAACGTCCAGATGATGACTAGAAAGGGACGTCTTTTTGCGGAAAAGACGTCTGTTTTATATGAAGGGTCAAAGATCAATCACAAATCTAACTTTCTTAAAAAAATATATATACTTAAAGAAATTTACACACTATTTTTTTTAAAGATACGCGTGTTATCATTTTATTGAAACTCATGCATTGTCTGGAAATATATCTGCAAATGATCTGGCTGATATTGTAAGATAAACATAATACATGTTGTGCTAAATTCAAACTCTGTATGCAATGTTTTAGATATACCATTTGTATTTTGCGAACATGATTACGTTAAATTAAACTTTGTAAAGCGCTTAGAGAAACTTTTATTAAGCGCTACGGTATATAAATACAGACTTATTATTATTATTAAATCATTTCACTGGATAGTTCGTTCGTTTAAAGTATTCACATTGGTAACGCAATCATCGTTTTTTTTTAACACAAATTGGATATTCAGTATTCAACATGATTATGTTTCTTGCTGTTCCAATTCAGCGGGAGCAGTTATCGTGTATTGACTGTAGTAGACAATCAATTATATAAAATAAAGACAACAAAAAAGGAATTCTGACTGTGTCATGTGCTGGTTTCACATTTTATTTCCACAACATAAACAAGGCAATGATGAGGACAGTTTTCAATCAAGGTTTATTCCTCTTTTTGTATTTCATATAGCAACTTCATATACACATATAACTTTACCATTGCATCATTCCCCCAAAATCATTAGTACATTAATAAACAAGAATAAAATTCGACAATAGAGTTCTCGTTTTGAATCCAATCTTATATACATCTAGATTTTGCAAATGGTCGTGTTGAATTTCATAAATGGCATCTAACTTATCAATGTGATCAGAAGGGAGAGATGCTTTGGTCAATGTAAACAACCTCCATACAAGCATTAGCAATAGCCAGATGGACACAAAAGAAGTATCTATTCGTCTTATTCTGTGGAAAGATGTTGAACAAGTGCCGCACATGGGACTGTCTTTTAAGATCATGAAGCTATTGTGGATGCTTGAATGAAGTTGTTTAATTTGTCCCCATGATTTGTCCCTTCTGCTCACTGACACTCTTTCTGTTTCAGAGAAATTAACAATACATCGGAACATTCCCTGATAGCCAAACGTTACCTAATACTGAATAAGTCAATGATTCAGTCAAGATGGAAACGCAAAATAGAAGTTTTTATACCACGCTTTATTTCATACGAAAAATATTTTTAAAAATGAACTAGTCGTTTGGTTATTCAAATTCCCACATCTGGGTCCTATTGCATAAAAACTTGCGTTAAGTCAGAAAATTTAACGCAACTCAATTTTCAACCAATCAGGAGCGCGTATTTAGGACTTGAGATTAATTTTCTGAGTTGCGTTGAAACGCAAATTTTTATGCAATAGCCTACTGATTTTTGAATTTCCGGGAATGAATCGTATTTCTAACATTGTTGAGGTTTAAATGCTTGAAAATTTAGTATTGCATGAAGTATATTTAGAACTCTATGGAAATTCTGAGCGTATGCATAACGTATCTTTAACAAGTCGAAAGCCTGCATGGCGTATTACGATTCATCAATGTATTCAAATTATTGGTGCTGTTGCATCTTGACGTTCGAATGCGCGAAGTATTTGAAGAAAACATTGCCGAACGTCCTCTATCGCAGAGTTATGGCAACGTTTGGTATTTGTTATGAGGACGCTAATTACGATATCATACATCGTAATACGTCGAGTACGTCTGACGTATGGATAATACGTTCCGTATTCGTTATAAAAAAAAAGTTACGCAATCATCGACTCTTGTTCACAAACGTTACTCGCGCGTTTTTCATAAGTTTGAATATGTCGAGATAGTTTATAGTTTTTCCCTAACCTCATTCATAACGCATGGTCAACGCCCGCTTTGTCCAATGTACGTTATGTCCAATGATAGCAAGACGTACATACTTTCCTCAGCAGATATACGCTAAACATCCGTCGGAATACATTACTAATACGTTGTTAATCGTTCTAGAGAACGTTATGCATACGTCCGATATCGATATAAATACGTTATGTTTACTATCAAAGTTCATCGATCGAATATATGGTAGAGTGAAAATAAGATTATTTAGCTTTGAGAATGCAAACAGGCGTAAGAGACACGATACAAAGGTGTAACATTTTTATCCAACGGTTTTTTCATCGTGTGAGACCCAACGTCCTAAGGCCGGCCCATGCCCTTGCGCTTATAGCCTGCGTAGGCCCACCTTATTATAAAATTAAAAACGCTCTCTGGACGCAGAAATACGCAGGTCATACGGTAGACTAACGTTCGGCGTCCAAACGTCAGTCCACCTTCGGAACCGCGTGCACTGTGAGCTGGGGGAGCGTTTTTAAATTTCAAAAACGATGGGCTGACGCAGGCTAAAGACGGCCTTCAGAGGTGTAACATTGTTTTCAAGCCCCCAAACTGTTTGGTTCCCCTCCAACGTTTTCCTTTATTTTTCACGCAAATTGAAAAGTTTGACCAAAATACATTTGACTAACAACACGGAAAGTCGTTTTCAGATGTACTTTTTTCTCTCTTCCAAGTAAAACTTCCTCTTTAACTATGTATCCTCACTTAGCTGTGTGTTAGTTTTCACTTACGGAGGCGCACATCTTTTTCCCTTTATCTTTCGTAATTGAATACGACATGATACAGATTTAGTTCACCAAATAGGAAGGCGCTGTAAAAACGCCAGTATAAATTGCTCGTACTAATTGCTCGAAATGGTCTTAGCTATCCTCTTCTTGCTAAAACGTCTTGAGTTCTTATGCCACCCTCGTAACATAGAAATTTGCGTTGATACGACTATGTTAAGAGGGTGGCACAAGAAATTAAGGCGCCTTAGCATGAAGAGGATAGCTAACAACATTTCGTGCAATCGGCCCCTGGACATGCTGGATCTGACAGTTGACAATGTCTAAACTAAAGCAATGTTATACGATAGAGAATTAAACCATATATACCTATCCACACCTTCTTTTAACTACGTGAGCTCATTTTAGAATTGAATGAGATATTTTACGTTTTACAACATTTCTTATGCATGAATGACATGCATTTATCAAGGCACATTGTATACTATTAAAATACCGCGTCGCTGAAAAACTAAAATGTCAAGAAGTCCGGGGGATAAAAGTGCTATTAATTCAATTAGAGACAAATTCAGACAAATCCTGACTTTTCATGAATAGATATATACAAAGGCCATGATTCTCACCATCTTTAGAATAGGATTGGTTTCTTTAAATTAAGCAAACCTTACATTAATTGCATTTTAGTCGGGGTTCTGTTGAAAAGTTTTAAAGATTTAGTAAAAGGGCCTGAGTAGTGCTTTACTGACTGAGTCTTCCGCAGAACATTCTTTCAAATGGTTTGACAAATTGTGTGGGTTATATCTTCTGATCTGCAGATGACATTACTTGATATAAACTAATAATTATCCATTATAAGTCACTCATAAAGACACAGACACATATAAGCTTACGTAACCTGAAAACATAGGTGTGTCCACAGTATAAAGATGTGAATTCATTTCTAGGCATATGGTCCGAATACGCGTAAATTAAGAATTGACACAATTTCCTAACGCTAACACTTGCGTACGTCTAGGGTACCTCCCATGCATTGAAAAAAAAATCACTTATCAAATAATCAAATACGACTCTTAAAGTTTATCACTCTGATAAGAATGCACTTCCGAAAAAATGTAATCGTAATTACAGTAGTAAGATGAATTGCTTTGTAAAAACAAAAATGTGGTTTTTGAAGACATAGGGGGTGTTGCTCAAAAGTTGCAATTGATCGCAAGTTGCAGTTGATCGGAACGCGCCAATCAAAATCATTGCTTCATGCACTTCTTGTTAAATGTGCATACAGTGCGCAAATTAAAATGTGCGTAACAATTTTCAAAGTTGCAGTTGATTTGCAGTTGATTTTGAACAACACCCCCGATAGTCACATATCTTTAATTTGTAATTAGAAACAAATTCTCGAGTCACACTGTCTGGCCTATGTTGTTACATTCAGAGTGATGAAAACAACAAAGAATGCAAAAAAGAAGGAATTTATACAGGTAATGTCAAGATGTCTATAAATAGAATAAAGTGCACTACGTACCTGCACAGTGTACCTATAATTATGTAGGTCATATTTTTAATCTTAGCTTTTCATTTTAGAAATAAACATCGATTTGAAAGCCAAAAATTTTCACACCTTGGTTTATGTATACCAATAACCATTTAAGTAGCATTTTGAATTTTGCATTTAACATTTTTAACATAAACAATGTCATACAAATGTTGGAAAATATATATCAATGTGTATTAATATAAAACAAAGTGTCAAATATCGTGACATGTTCAAAACTTTAAAAAGTATTATAATACAATTTTGAAATCCCAAATATACAATTGTGTCGGGTGCCACCTGGATATTTCACTCTCAGAAATCTTAACCTAACTATATTCCAGAAAATTTATTTAGACTTTTCTACTTAAAAAACGAAATGACTACTTTTTTTGTCAATCAATTTCGTTGGTTTGGGGGTCTTATGATCAAATACGAAACATCATATTTATTTTTAGAAATGCGATGTGCTTATATTATCCAAAACAACAATGTGAACACACTAGAATAACTTTCTGCACAATTATGTACAAGTGAATTTTTGAAGTATGAATTTAAAAAACAAATACGTAAGGAATTTGATAAAATCTGATCTTATGACATTCAATGTACTTAAAAAAGTGGGCAATTAAATCGCGCTCCAGAATGCCTCTTCAACATTCTTTCAAATACTTTATATCTAATATTTTCTCCATCTGCCAATAATTTGAGCCCCAAAACATCGGGTTAATTGTGAAATCTTTAGTCTGTGGACTACAAATACAGCCTCTGAAAATACTGTTGAAGATATGAGAAATCAAACTAACTGCAAATGATTTTGAGGAAAAAACTAATTTTTGAAACGACCAAAGGTTTGATTGTTTCTAAAACGCATTTTAGTACCTTTTTTATAGACATACACAATTAATCCTTCCTTTGTGTATGAATACATATTTCACCATCGTTACCGTATTACCCCTGTTAAAAAAAAGGCTCTTGAGGATGAATATCACGCGTGATTTCTTCAAATGAAGCTGTACTAGTGTCCCATAACAAAAATGTATGTGAATGATAGCTAATGAAAATGACCAATCAAGACCCAACTTTGTTGAATGCACACTTTTGACCATGCCAATCAGAGTTGCGGTTCAAATTAGCGATTAATCGAAAACCTAAGTTACGACGCCCTGGGCATGTACACCCTGGCCAACAAAGCTGCTGAAAAGGAGGTTCCAGGGCTACATACTCACAGGCATAACCATAATCAATTTACATCTCCTGGGTGGAGTGCTACAGGATGGATAAATATCCTGCTGCAAAATAGTAACATCCCAGGGGAATCGGCGACCATTGGGCTGTACAGCAAGACTCGGAGCCATTTCATCGCGATGCGTCGACTGCGGACGTCTGAAAAAACAACGACCAAAGTAGTGCTGAGAGCATAGCCAGCATGGTAGCGTGTTCAGTGTATTTCTGTGTTTATCTGGTTCACACATTTCTTTCAATCATCATCATGGACCATGCTCCTTTCTATACAATCGTCTTTACGTTTCGATTCAGGGTCGGAAAGAGCTGAATCATTTCCATCACTCGGGCTGTCCGAAGGAATACCTTGAGGTGATCCGCAGGGGTCACATCCGAATGTCTGACTCTGCTTTCTGGTTCCCATCGATGATCTACATTGGTGACTTCCGGTGGTTTCATCTGGTGAGCTTCCTTCATCAGATGAGCTCTCTTGAGTGTAGGCAGCATGAAGGTCATCCATGGAATCCGGCGAGCTGGACGTTGGAGAACACATGGGCGCTCCAACACTGGTCGACGCCGTGCAGCTAGTTGGTGCACCACAGCTAGAGGGCGCCCCAGACACTGATCCAGTGGTCTGCGAAGTGCTTGAAGAACCATGTGGGACGTTGCCTCCCTGCATGTCGGACGCCCATGGTTGTAAGTTCTGGAGAGCATTCAGAGAAGCATTATGTGCACAGAGAGGGTCAGGGGGAGGTGGGTCTTGCATGTTCTTCATCATCATTTCATGTTGGAGGGAGAACATAAAACGAGCTGCGGCTTGTCTCTCTGCCTCACGCTCTTCTGCGGTTTGACGTCTGTAGTGATAAAGAAAGAAAGAGAAACATTTTTATTTCAATCTCCTTAGATTTATGTTTTTAACAAATTTTTGATTTACCAAATATGTTCAGTCATTCACATGCCATTTGACATTATATTATTTCCGTTTCTGGAGCATAAGGTCAAAGGGCAACATGGAGAAGAATAGCTACATATGTGCATTGGTCATCTGTAATCATAGGATTTACTAATCAAATAATTTCATTTATGAACAACCATAAATGCTTGAGATGTCCAGACGGGAACAATAAATAATAATAATAAAACAAAACAACGCTTGGGGGGGGGGGGG